>JAUKTV010000025.1:0-265000 GCA_030549205.1 Apiosordaria backusii
AGGCTGCCCCAGCCAACGAGATTGCTCCCCGCCAGGCGAGCGTGAAGTATTGCGATCCTGTTTCCACCATCTGCTATTCCGAGTCGACTTCCCCCGAAAAGATTTCTTTCCGCACTGCCATCCCGGACAACGCCACTGCCACAGCCGACTTTGATGTTTTGGTCCAGCTCCAAGCTCCCAAATCTGTCGGGTGGGCTGGTATCGCCTGGGGTGGCACCATGGTCAATAATCCTTTGACTGTTGCTTGGGCTAATGCCAACACGGTTGTTGTTTCTTCCCGTCGTGCTACGTATGTTTTCTCTCGTCACAAGAACATTCGGCGCAAAGGCTAACAAAATGAACCAGGGCAAGGACCTACCCCCAGCCATGGACAGGGGCTAATTACACCGTGCTCGGTGGCACCGTATCTAACAGCACCCATTGGACTGTCAACTTCCTGGCCAAAGGTGTCTCTAACTTGGGGACTTCTCGTCTTAACCCTTCCAGCACGGCTGCCAGCATTGCCTACGCCCAGTCGGTTCAGGCCCCATCGACCCCAGCTGACCCGGCCAGCCGCTTCGGAATTCACAATTCTCGCGGCAAGTTCTCGCACAACCTTGCTCTGGGAAAGATTAGCAACTTCCGGGCTGCGGTAGCGCAGTTGGCTTCAGAGGCATAAGTTGAAATCAGGGAGTGGGAAGGGAAGCAAGGGCTTTTGTCGCCGAAAGAGGAAATGAGGCATACGAGTGATGAACGAGCATGGATGTGCGTAGCTACTGGAAAATGAATGTAAACAAGTCTCCGCAGTTGTTTTTATATGATACACGATGGTGCCTTTGCTCCCAGACGGTAGAAGAAAACACATCGTTTCTAGGTACCATTGACTACCGGTGCTTAAATGATGGAGGCAACTTCCCAATGAATGAGTTGCTCGAACCTCTTCAGTCATCATGGTGATCGAGGTGATCAATCCAGCTTGAGGGGTTGCACCGGGTTTTCTCAGATAAGGCTTCCTTCATGTCTGTCGAACATCTGTCTTGGAAGACTTCCCTTAAAGGATAACCCTCGAGTCTCTGACCGCCATTACCAAGCACGTTATCCCCCACCAATGACGGATACTCCTCCCCTGACCTAAAGCTATTCCAAATACATTTTGTTTTCACTAGGCCCCTGCATCATCGATCCCGCTCGACGGTTCATCAATTCGGATCATGTCTGCCGAGGGGCGAATAAACAACTGACAATACTCTCCAAATTGGGGATTCATATGATTCTGGCATAATGATTGGCTGGTCGAGCCAAAGCGCATACGATTAGGCAAAAGCAAGGGGTCCGGCATATAACGGGCTGATAGTACCTCACAACGTCTCCCCCTTTTGTTGTCACATCTGCCGTGGGAAGGCATGACCGGGCAGTCAAGCTGGCATCGATAGGCTACCTGGGACATTGTGCTAAGAGTATAAAAGGTGGCTGCATCCTCTCTCCTGTATGAAGTTGCCGGTCATCACCACCCAACTCACTGTTTTCCCTCACATCCTGTCCGTCACAACTGAAAAGCAAAATGCATCTCTCCACAGTCTTGTCCGTCCTTGGGCTGACCTCCTTGGCCACCGCCCACGGGGTTGTCTTGAAGCCAGCCACGCGCAAGCCCGGCGATGCCACCACGGCGGCGTGCGGCGGCGCCCTTGTCAACTTTTACAAGCAAGATGAGACCTCTTATCCGGAAGCTTTCCTGAGATCGAACCCATTGCCCGACCGCAACAAGTGCAACTTGTTTCTTTGCAAAGGATACCAGTTCGCCGACAACGCCGCCAATGTTCAGCCGTACAAGACAGGCGATTCAGTCGACCTCGAGGTGTACATCCGGATCCCGCACTCCGGTTACGCCAACGTTTCTATTGTTGACACGACGAGCAACAAGGTATTGGGCACGCCGCTGGTGAGCTGGGCGAGCGGGTATGCTGCAAGCAGTAAGCCGCCGGCGGATCAGACAAAGTTTAGCATCAAGATTCCGGAGCTGAGTGGCCAGTGTGCGACAGCAGGTGTTTGTGTAAGTCCTGAGATTCATATCAACAAGACAGAAGACTGACCATGATCAAAACAGGTCATCCAGTGGCATTGGTTCGGTGCTGGCCAGACATACCAGAGCTGCGTAGACTTCACGGTTGCTACGCCGGCGCCTGCTCCGGTTGCTCCTGTTGAACCCGCCCCGGGACATGGACACGGCCACAGAATTCGAGGACAGGCTCGCTGGTAGGCGGTTGAAGTTTGATAGATAAAGTAGCGGTTTGGGAGAGTTTGGAAAGGGGGGAGCGTGTCCAAGGGTGACAAGAATACCTTATATCGGGAAAACCAATTGACATTCTGTTCAACTTTTGCCAGACTGGTGTATGCAAACTCTTGATGATCAACGTTGGGTCGGATGAGCGGTGAAAATGAAATAGCGTGTGAGTGCCAAGTTGTCAAATCGAAGCGTTCCAGATCGAGACTAGTCAAAGCTGGGGAAATTGCACGATGGTGGATCCTGCAGGTGTGGCCCATTCTGGTTTGTGGCTAGGTAAGCGGGGATCTGGGGAACCCTGGTGTATAACCCTAACCCAATCAGAATGATCGCAGGGTGTCTGGCAAACACGAAAGACGGAGAGGTGCATGAACGATGTGGTTGCTCGGACGTTACTCTGAGCGCCTTCCATCATTTTCGGACGGGTACGTTATGGAACTCCTCGTGAGCATCTCAGAACCAGCAGTTGGAACACAAGATCTGGATGCATGGGCCTGGGCTCCCTGAAAACAAACCATTGCAACCCGATGGCGAGAGGGCAAGGCACGCACAATGTCCGTCCAATTTCTTGGCTTGCGACGTGCCGGAAGTGCCAGACCAAAAGTGACCAGCTGCAGGCTGCACTCGGACAGCTGCGCCTGCCGTCTGCGCCCATGGACAAATGCGAAGGAGCACGTCTCACAAACCTGGAAGGTCTCAGCAGATGATTGGCCTTACCCCGCCCTCCCCCCGTCGACCCCCTTCCCATTCGTTCTCCCGCCCTCCCTTCCACGGACCAGCCAACCTCTCCCTCCCTTCCATTCATTCCCCCAATTTCTTCCGCTTCCATTCCCAAACGTGTGCCCTCCTCATCCTCTTCCCACTCTCTCAGTCACGCATCCATCAATTGGCGCCATCGATTGCCAGCTGCACCACCCTCTTTCATACCCGTCCCATCAAAATGAACGCCTCTAGCAAGCTGGCTGGTGCCGTTGCCCGCATGGGTGCGAAGCCTGCGATGGCCCAGAGTATGTCGACCGGCCATTAATTCTCGCACCTCCTCCCTGGTGACGTGTTGCTAACGAGAGCTCTTTCCCTCGTCCTCCAGCTTCTCGTCTCCCGAGCTCCATCCTCCGCTCGACCTCCATTGCCGGCCGCCATGGTCTGGTTCTCAGCCAGAGCCGCAATGTCTTTGCCCCTACCATGATGCGCTCTGCCATGCAGTCCCGTGGTGTTGTCGCCGAGACTGCCACGGCCGCCATCCTCGCTGCTGGCAAGATGCAAGGTGCCGGTCTTGCTACCATCGGTCTGTCTGGTGCTGGCGTTGGCATTGGCACAGTCTTTGCCGCCCTCATCAATGGTACCGCCCGCAACCCGGCCCTGAGATGTAAGCTTGTTCCAGCTCCTCCCCCGTCTGCCCAATTGACTGTGCTGACCAGTGGCTGTTTCCCACCACAGCCCAGCTTTTCTCGTATGCCATTTTGGGTTTCGCCTTTGCCGAAGCCACCGGCCTCTTCGCTCTGATGGTTGCCTTCCTGCTTCTCTTTGCCTACTAGACATCTCGTCTGGGCCGCTCAAGCCGCCAATTGGGAACTTCCTGGTGCGCTGGACAAAAAATGTGATGGAGAGTGTGTATATCATGGACCCTGGTCTTGTGTGCCATGCGACGGATGGGAGGTTGCTAGACGGGACATTGTACAACAATGGCTGCGCTGTGCTTGGTAGAATATAAACCGTGTTGGGTTCTCTTCATCCGACCCGTCGACATGCCTTGCCGTTGCCCCGAACTGGACCGTTATGTCACCTGTCTCGCGATTTGCCAATATCCTCCCGGGTGAGTTCATACTGTATCCGACTGTGGCGATACTCAGCGATTCCGTCTGCATCTTTCACCGATCAACATAAAGCCGAATCACCGATGCCCTTGGAGACTAGGCTTCCCGTCTTTGCACCATCGCTCTCTGTTCTGGTCAATATCAAGTGCGGATGTCTCACCAGTCTGGCTATTGGTTCTGGCACACTTCCCATGCATACATGGCGCGATATACTTCCACAACACACCCATTTCAGCTCACCAGACCGCAACGGCCCCCATATCACTTACACAACACCAGAATTGATGTTGACATGTCGTTGAAAGAAAAGGGATCCATAGTGGAGCCGGTGGGTCGAAGAGGAAACAAGACTCAGACTACGTTAGTGTGAGGCCCACTTAGTCTGACGGGTCCCATCATGGGTCCCGATATCGTGAGATCGGATAAGGATCAGATAATATGCAGATGGCAGGGGGGTCCAGTTGCAAAGGAAACAATGAAATGGTTTATTGATGGCTGAGGGTGCGATGATATGCCGAGGGATCGGGGGTGATGGGAATCACGACTCAGGATGGCTTTGAGCCAGTCCTCGGTGCAAAACAAGCATCACGTCAAAGTGGGGTAAAGCCAGAAGACAATGTCATTGTTGAAAACAATCCCCGTTAAAATTGTTAGACATCATCAGTCTTGATCCTTCTCCTCGCAGTAGTCAGAGTATTGAGTTAGAGATTTCTGTTGGGGAGCTATGGCAACATCACGACGAGAGAATGAGGGATTTACTGGCCACACCCGGTTCTGAACCTGACTGATATCTCACAGTCATGCGCCAGAGGCCGTGTTCAAGAAAGAAAGACCAAATGTTGAAGGCAGACTCTACACTATTCTCAATTTCGAATTCTTCCTGTAGTACCTAGAGATATACGCCACAAAGATGGGCCAAGCTTCAGCCAATCCGGCTTCGGCAATTGCAAAAGCCTTGTGCGGGGTGAAAAAAGATCTATTTCTCAGAGCTCAAACAAAGTTTGGCCTCATGAAAAATGACACAGATGTAAATTCCTTGCATCAGCATCGTTAAACTACTATACAAGACATCAGACTTTCGTTCCGCCCTAATCCAACACCAACGCAGTCCAGGGATCGACTGACCATGGCAACCCCAATAAAAGGTTTGAACCGCTTGCCCTACTGATGTACGACACCTAATCACACATTCTCACAAAAGCCTCCCGTTTATCCGGGCCTGCATTTTTAACCTCGACGGCCTCCTCCTCAACACAGAAGACATCTACACCCTCTGTGCCAACTCCATCCTCTCACGCTATTCCCGTCCCCCGATCCCCTGGTCTTTGAAAGCACAACTCATGGGGGTGCCTGGATCCAGCAACGGGGAAGCATTTCACCAATGGGCCCGGCTGCCCATCTCCCGCGAGCAATACAAAGCAGAACAGCAGGCTGAACAGGACAAGATGTTCCCTTTGTGTGAGGCCCTTCCAGGTGCGAAACGGTTGCTAGAGCAGATGGAAAGAGGATACCCATTGCGCTGGCTTCAAGTAGTGTCACCTCGAGCCTCAAGTTGAAGACGGCCAGACAAGAGATCAGCGAGTTGATTGCTTTGATACCAGATAAGAACAAAGTGTTATCCGATCATGACAGAATGAGGGGCAAGAGAGGCAAGCCGGCCCCGGACATATTTTTGACGGCGCTGGAAGCGATCAACGAGCAGTTGGATCATAGTGAAAAGAGGATAAGACCAGAGGAGTGCTTGGTATTTGAGGATAGCGTACCAGGTGTGGAGGCAGCACGCAGAGCCGGGATGAGGGTGGTCTGGGTGCCACATCCGGAGCTTTATCAGCACTGGGCCGCGAGGGAAAACGATGTGCTTGCTGGTGCCACAGGTTTGGTCAAGGTTGATGGGCTGGAGCAAGTCAAATCCCCAGGGGAAGTGAACGATGGATGGGGGGAGAAGCTGGGGAGCTTGGAAGAGTTTGAGTACGGAAAGTATGGGATTATACGGCAACCGGTAGATGATGGGCTGGGAAGCAGGATCTAGGCGTGAAGTCGTGAGGCGAGCAACAATTCAGGCATTATGACCAAGCCTTGAATGATAAGTACTGGACAATGTGTGTCAATGACAGAAGAGAAACTTTCCAGACTAGGAAGGCCTTTGGAAGTTGAACGGCAAATATGTTTAAATACCTTAGGTAGGTAGCTACCAAATCCTAGTTGCTCGAGATTCCTCGCACTCACAAACATTTAAGGCGATTGAAACACACTCCCATTCTCGAACCTTCGCTCAGAGAGCGGCAGCTTCAAAGACAACTTGAGCTTTGCAGACCACGCAGCCCATGCATGTCATGTCAATGTCGATGGAAGGGCGAAGAGTGGGTCGGGTCGCTGACCCCTGTCCCTCTGAACCCTCTTAAAATCATGTTCCCAATCTTTGTTGGATTCCACCATGCTCAACCAAGACCTGCCTCATTAGATCGTCAAATTCCTACAATGGCGTCAACCGCCTTCCCTAGTCTTGCCAAAAAGACAACCCTCAACGACGGGACAACATACGCTTACATACACGTCCCTGCGGCCAGCAACAAACCAACGTTCCTACTCCTCCATGGCGCACCAAGCTCGAGTTACATTTGGCACCACCAGATTGAGCTGCTGCCCAAAGCTGGATTTGGAATTTTCGTCCCCGATCTCCTCGGATACGGCGATTCAGACAAGCCGGAATCCTACGAGCCATATCAAATGAAGTGTCTTGTTCCGCAAGTCCATGAACTCGTCACCAAGGTGATTGGCACGCAAAAGGTCATCGGGGTTGGACACGACTTTGGTACCGGATTACTCTCTCACCTTTACGTGCACCATAAAGAACTCTTCAGTCAGCTGGTATTTATAGCGACTGGTTTCATGTTTCTAGACTCACCTTTTGATCCCGGTATGCTTGCTTTCAAACCTCCGAACAATCTTATTGTGAAGAATACTAACAAAGTCTGGTACGGACAGATTTCATGATACAACTCTCCAAGGAGCTTGTGGGGTACAGCACTTCTGGCTACGTGAAAGTCTTCATATCACCAGAGGGTGCATCCCTGGTTGAGAAGCATGACAGGCGCGTAGACTCGCTCTTCTATGCCAAGGACCCAGAGGTATGGATTGGGCATCTCGGCGAGCCAGGAGGTTTCATGAAGTTCCTAGAGTCAGACATAGAGGTTCCCGTCGCCGATTGGATCTCACCCGCCGAGCTGGAGATGCACAACCGAATCTTGAAAGCAGGAGGATACACCGGTCCTTTCAACTGGTACAAGGCTGCTGTGTTTTGTGGGCCCGCCAAAGAAGATCAGGAATTGCCGGCGGAGGAAAAAAAGATCAAGGTCCCTACTCTTTTCATTGCCACTCTCAAGGATTATGCTGTCATCCCGGAAATGCACATCCAGGCCCTCCAGGGGCTAGCAGAAGACCTGAGGATCGAAAAGCTGGATGTTGGACACTGGGCCATGCTGGAGGCCAAGGCAAGAGTCGAGGGGCTTCTGGAGGAGGTTGGAAACGCTCAGGTCAGTTGAAAGCGTGGACAAGCACATTTGGACGTTTTGAAATTTATCTTGTTAAAATGCTATGTCATACATTACAGCCCACGGGTTGATGACAGCTGCCTATCTTCAAATCAAATAATCATCTCACTTCTCGAGGCCCAAGATGTTGCGCTCGTAAATGGTCGAAGTCTTCCCCGTGTTGAGATTCTCAATCTGTCACCGTGTCAACCGTGTACGAGGGGCCTGTTGAATTGTGTTTACAGGCAAATCAACGAACCTCATATCTAGGCATATCAGGACTTGCGTTGACGTTCCGGCCCGCCTGCTGGCCAGGTTCAGTCAACACATCCTTAATCTTCCCAACAGATTCGGACGTATTACTGTCAGGACCTCCCACAGGCTTGTAACGCACTGTGTCGCCCGGGGAAAAGCTGGTAGATGGCTTGGTTGGCATGTTGGCTGAATCGTGAGAAAAGGGAATCGACCAGAAGTTAAGAGATGAGGGAACTCCCACACCGATACGAGACTGGACACAACACGCTGTCATATACCCACAGCAGGAACTTTCCCAGTCTGAAATCAGAGTGACGGCATACCAGTTGGAATGTCAACCTCTCGTCACTGTGGGTCCGCATGGTAGCGCTTATTCACATATGATTCGACGCTCCACCAAAGGTGCGATTTTAAGCTTGTACGTGAGAATCAATGATAAAAAGCAAAGCTCGATGTGACGTTATCAACTTGCGGCCACTTATGAGAATAGAAAATGCGGCTTTTATTCTGACAGTCTATCTAGCGATCCAAAATTCCGGGACACAGTTATTCACTCAATCCTCATTCTCTTACCATCGACAAAAAGAAAGCATTTTATTGCATGCTTTCTCTGCCAACAGATGTGTCTCTGTTGGCGGAGTGCAACAGGAAAATAGGCAAAAAATGAAATTTGCATCAGCCGTGAATCGAACACGGGGCCCATCGATGGCAACGATGGATTTTACCACTAAACCACTGATGCTTAGGTACTTTGAATGAAGAAAAATTTCCAGACTTGGCACTTTCATAACTAGGTACCAGCCCGAATAATTTTGTTTTGTACAATATTGAAGCGGAAAGCCCAGTTGATGTTGAGTTGTACTTCTCACTTGAAGTGCTTAATTGATATGTAGAATCAGAACCCTAGAAATGACGTTTCAGTCCATGAATAGCTTCGAAAGCATTCAAGCTTGTTTTCGGAGTGTGTGTGAATCTGCCCAATGATAGCTTGTCGGGATGGTGTGAATCTGCCCAATGATAGCTCGTCGGGATGGTGCAAGACGTGGGGGTCTGCGGTCTTGTGTATAAAGAGACAACCCAACCGCCCCGCATTCCCCGCAGTGGAGTTCTCCTTTCAACTTTTCACACAGGCTACACATCAGGAACGGAGGAAGCTGTATGCAGGAAATTCGAGGTCAAATAAATAGTCGCAATCCCCAATCAACACCCTTAAAGGCTACAAGAATAGAAAATAAATAGCCCGAAGCCAGGTTGTTCTTGGACTTGGACCTCAACGCCTTGGCACGACAAAACACCAATATGTCCCCAATTAAACCCACGATATTCCTTGTTCGTCACGCCGAGTCAGTTCACAACGTCACCAAGGACTTCAACCTGCGCGATCCCGGCCTGACCCCGGTCGGCCACGAGCAAGCTGCTTCTCTTGGAACTTCCTTCCCAGACTTGTCTTCCATTGCCGTCGTCATCTCATCACCGCTGACAAGAGCAATCGAAACAACATTGGACGCTTTTGGCTCTATTCTCCCCGGAGGCAACAACTTGATCTTGGACCCCTACCTCCAAGAGCGAAGCGACTTGCCCTGCGACACAGGCTCTCCCATCTCTGTACTCAAGGAGAGATTCCCTTCTTTTCCCGATGTCGTATGGTCCAGTTTGAGTGGGAACACCTCTGAACTCGACGGCGACGACTGGCTCGAAAAGAAGGGCGACTACGCGGCCGACGACGACAACGTCACCAAAAGGGCGGAAAAGGTCAGGAAGATTTTGTGGAATGTGGCTCAAAACATTTTGCAGGCGCAGGAGGAAGAGAACGAGAAAGGCGAAGATGAGAGGGAGGACTTGAGAAAGAACATTGCCGTTGTTACGCACGGTGTTTTCATGAAGTTCTTGACAGAGGATGAGACGATTGATTTGCCAAAGGCTGGGTGGAAGGACTACTATGTGGAGGAGGCTGACAAATTTGATGGCAAAGGAAAGAGAATTGTGCTCGTGCCTGTTCCTCTTGCGGAAGATCCCTGAGTCCCTTTCTGTTCTATTGGTACCTACCTTAGCCTAGTTACCTGGCCAGACATGACCATACCTTGCTTACAGAAAACATTGGTTTCACCGCATGAGCATTATCAGTTTATGCCATGGAAATTGGTGTGGCAACAACTGGAAAATAGCAAGAGCGACGAGTAGGATGTTAAACTGGACGTGCACGGAGGTCGACGACCACCTCTCCACTACAGTAGGCACAAGGACGGCAAGTTATAAACGAGCCCAGATCAAACGGTCAAGACTGTCCTGGAATCATACCATGACACAAGTGTTCAAGCAGAAGAAAGTGACTCCATCCAAATTCCTAGCCTCCAAAACAAAAACAACAAATATACCCCTTGCGAGACACTATAAACCCTAGCCTGCCTACTTCAAAACAAATAACCCATATACTCTAGGCCTTCATAGGTGTTATCTTTCCAAACAAAGTATCTCACAAATCATCCACCTCAAAGCGAACTAGCAAAGTGCAACCTGTTTCGCGCCCTTTCAGGTCCAACAATCTGAGAAATCCCCATTCTCGTTGTACCACATACAAAAGTCTCACCGCGGCGACTGCCAGGATGGGATTGCTCGCAAAGGAATCGTCGCTCTTGATAAAGATTCGCAAAAAGACCAGCTCGTCGTCCTCAAACTCCCATTCCAGAGTCTCATCCCAGATAGGATCTGTCTCTGCTGGGCTCTCCTCGCTGGAGTGAAGAGCAGCCACGACAGATCTCAGCCCGTGCCTCTTGTATGCCGCCGTCTTTTGCTTTCTCTTCGCCTGCTTCAGTGTTGAGCCGTCCTTTTGAACCAATGAAACAGTTACGTAAGGCTTCAGTCCAGAATCCCGTCCTTTGGGAACAGGCACATCGCTGGCCCCGCCCACCTGGAGCCTGAGCCTCTTCCTCGCCTTTACCGGCTCCCCACCACCCGACTGCAGGAGATTCGAGGGCTTGAGAACATAGCCCTGCGTCCCCGCGAACAGCGCCTCATTGAGCTGCATGCTGGCGTCAAAGCGCTGCCAGTTCAGCGCTAGAATTTGAGCTCCAAGCGCCCAGAAGGGCACAGGCGAGAGATTCCGGGAGGAAATTCTGGTTCCTTTGGGGAAGACTCTCATGAGGTGTTTGCTGTTGTGACGCTGGATCGCTTCTGTGTTGGCGCCATCGGAGACGTGCTTAGCCAGTCCGACTTCAGATATGTTGATCAGGTGGTGATGCGGCCCGTTTGTGAGGATACCCTCACCGGCATACCAGGAATCATCGCCTGGCTTCACAGACTGGGCGTAGACACCTAGCTCCTCCAGCTCGGGGATAATCATGGCCGCTGCAGCTTCCTTCTTGCGGGCTTTGTATTCTTCCCTTGCCTTTTTGTCATCTTCCTCTTCAGATGAAGAGGAGTCAGAGGACGAGTCGGAAGAATCAACCTCCCCAGGAATATGGTACTCGACAATGACCGCGATTTTGTTCCCCAGCTCCTCGAGGCGCACGTGGTCGGTTGGGTTTGCCTCAGACTGTTCTTGGTGTCCTTTTTCCCGCACTGCTTTACTCAAAAGCCTGTCACCAAAGACCTCCCGCATGATCTGGACAAGGCGGAGCTGGCCTTCGGGGTCGCAGTGGTTCTCGAGGGACAGAAGTACTGGTGCTGCCCCTGTGCCAAGGGAAGCTTCTTTGTCGACAAAATCCCTGATGACCTCACAGACAGCTCGAAAGGGAACATTCGACACAAGCGTGTAACCGTGTGTGACTTTCGGTTCACTCTTGTCGTTGGGGTTATCCCACGCATCTATCTCCACACAACGAGCTCCAGCTGTCAGAATAGTCCGGTACGCATCAACATCCGAATTGCCGTAGAGCTGATGCGCCCTCAAGTACGTGTTGTGCGATGAACTGATGAAATACTCAGACAGGGGGTGAGATCTATCCAACACCGAAGCAGGAGGTGTGACCAGAGGCTTATCGAGCAATGCCGCCAGTCCATCAAGGTCATTGTTAGAAGGCAAGACGCCTTGTCGAAGAAGAAATGACTTGAGAGCATCCGATACCCGGAGGTCATGGTGGATCTGGTCCAAAGCAGAGTGGCCGCCTCCCGCGACGGTAGTGTCGTCGATATCTTCACCAACGTCCTCGTCGTCCTCGACATCTTTGGAGCGTTTGGACGATTTGAACGGGTTGAGTTTGCCCAACTTGGCCGTCAGACGACGAGTTGGAGCGGATGGCTCGGTCGGTTCAGCCATGGTGGTGAAGATGGGTGTTGACGGTGGTTTTTGATAATGAATGCTTAAAGACACTCCTCTTGATCATCAACCATGAGAAAAAGACTCGTGCCATTTTGACGAGGGGCCACAGCCAGGAGTCAGCGGGGTAGCTGACGCCAAGCCGCATGCGGGTCAATGGCACAGCTGGACGGAGACGGGGTGACGTGTGCCGGGAGAGTGTGGAGATCGCTGAGCCAGTGGGTTAGGATGGAGACATATTTGAGATATTCACGTTTGACTTCCAAGTCTTGGAACCAAAGTCTTGTGTATGAATGCAGGTTCCGTCTTACCCGTTCTGTGTCAGTCACCGGCATATGGAACGGCAGTGGTTTCTATGCAGGTCTGAGACTTTGACATGCCTATGCATGGGTCCCTGCACCCACCCACAGCGGCTGTCAAACAAGGCATGCTCCAAAGGGAGTGGCCAGTCGGTCTCAAGCTTTATACAAACTGCGAAAGAGAATCACCATCATGAACAAAGAGGATCTGGCAACAGAAAACTTGACCTCTCTACAACATCCAACTACTAACCATATCATCGCACCCTTCTCCAAGACCAAGATATACATCAAGATGACGACGTCCATCCCATCAAAACTACGTACATAAACCCTAGAATGCCTTCTAGATCTTATCCACATTACATGAACCTCACCACCATCCCAGTATACGCATCTTACCAGCGGCCGCCTCCACCACGCTCGTGGAGCTAACTGCTCCGCCGCCTCCCGGTCCTCTGGAAGTAAAGGTGGCATTTGGTGCAATCGTGATGGTAGTCTCAATCTCCGGAAGATCTGTCGAAGTCTCCAAAGTAGGCAAGACCGGCGGCTCAGAGCTCAACGTCACTGTTGCTGTCTTAGTGAGTGTCGGCTCGCACTCATCCGTTTCGGTCTCAGTAATAGTCTTAGTCTCGGTCTTGGTACTGTGGCCAGTAGACGTTCCATTGTGCGAGGGCTTGCTCATGCTGATACTGCTGCTGGTGGTCACAGTCGAAGGAGGAGGTGTGGCAGTAGAGCTGCAGCCTGACTCTTGAACAATAGCCCAGCTTGTGGCACACCAGATACCGCTGCAGCTTTCGGAGCATGGGTAGTCGAGATAAACCGTCGGGATAGGTGTAGGACAGTTGCAGGATTGCGTCACAGTTCCAAGGACGAGGCAAGCTGGAATAGGGCAGCTAGCGCAGAGCTCCCGAGTTTGCGTGACAGTTGGGCACCCGGTTTGGGTGTGAGAATAAGTGACGTCGGACGGGAGAGGGATAGAGGCCGTGATCAGGGGTGGGGAGAGGGCCTGGGCTCTGGAGAAGGTTGTCAGTATGGCGACCGAATACCTTAAGTGCCTACACGTAGGAGATAACGAGAAACACTTACAGCCCTGTCAAGCCTATGGCGCCAAGAGCAAATAGGTACTTCATGACTTCTACTTGGGGTCAGGTTGAACGAATGACTGTGTGCGAGAAACGACTCTTGACAGATAAGGAGCTGGGAACGGTGAAGGCAAAAGGAATATCAGCTGCCGGCAGACGGGCACAGCACTTGACTTATATGCATACCTTATGTCGTGCCCCCTCCATCACCGGCTCAGAATTAGACCGCTTGGTTGGGTTGATTTCATGTAATGGTATGGGTGGCCTGCAGTGGCGTGCCGAGAAATGCAGGTTCACCATCCAAATCCGTCGAGCCAAGACTTCTCTTCTCGTATTCAGGGTCCTTATCAACCAGGGTCGTGTTCAACCGTCCTAGCACGCGCCACGTTTTGGAATAGAAGTCATGGGATTTTCTCTTTTTCATGACGAGGTTGCGAGTACGAGGGTGGTTGGGAGGGATTTTGTGACTTGGGGGATTGTGACTGTGAACACTGCACATGGTACACGAGAAGGGTCAACGACACAAGATCTGGGTGAGCGGCTAGGTAAATTTTGGATGTTTGCTTTATCCTCAATCAGGCGTAGGCGAAATGCCAACACAACATGGTGACACTGCGATCCCACTGGACTCGTTGCATCACGTTGAAACATCCGTGAACCTGCTTCCACCTCACTATCTATAGATTACTTTTTATTCGATAACATACTGCCTTCTATGTGCCAACATGGCCACTGGAATTTCCCCAATCCTTTCTCATGATTGGCCTCTACTATCTACGTACATGTTTGCATGCTCGTGCTCATCCACGTAGAAGTTTTACATCGGCTAAAAAGTTTAGCTTGCAGACTCATACGTAGTTGCATGGCGCATTCTGACGCCTCTGGCTCTGCCCAGTACCAGTCCCGAGCCTTACCGGGCGCGCATTACATTTGTGAACCAGATGAGTCCACGGTGGCAGATGCGAGGGCAGGCCACACTGTTTGGGCATTAAACTCTTGAGAGGTACCAGCCGTGGCTGAGACGCGTTTCTCGGAGCAGTCGGCAGCTGTATCGAAGGACTTGGCACACCTCGAAGTAGGATACTCAGACAAAGCATGTTGCGAGTACCACTATAGGGAGCATTCAAACAATCACAAACGCCAGGAAGCTTTGCCTTTCAAGCGTCACAGGCAGGGTTCTGTGGCCCAAACATAAGGTAAGCTATCCCTGAGGGCAAAAGGCTGGGCGTCTGCCATTGTGCGGTGATACTGATTGCGCGGACTAGATAGTGGATGTGTGAGAACACTACACTCATTGGTAGACAACTGATCTTTGGCGCAGTGTAAAGGGCAAAAAGAGGTTTGTGTCCAACAGAAGCGGAGGTGATAGGTGATAAGGTGCATGGGCTTTGGAGACGAAAGATAAATGAGATGGGTCTAAGCTGAAGGAAGGAGTGAATGGGATTGAGCTGGTAAACTTCCGGCAGGTGAAATGGAAATGATATATTGAGGGGGCGCCACTTGTGATTGTAATCGTCCGTGAGGGTTTGTTTCCACCTGGAGTCATGGACAGGAGATATCTCCATTGTTAGAGCTTAACGATCGATGGGTTTCTGACCAATCTCGTCCGAAAATTAGATGCAACATCAGTTTGTGTCTAAATAAACTTCTAAACTCCCCAAAGCTTACCTTTTCAAACATGGTTCTAAGTTCTTCTCAAGAAGCTTTCTACTTCAATCTCCTCTTTAGCCTCGTCTACCACAATTTCCACAGATCAAGACGTAGGTAGGTGAGCAGATTCCATAGGTTTCAGAAGTGAGTGGCAGCATTGAGTCTAGCTACATGAAGCGCCCTGCAATGGGCTCTTACTCTATCCTACTAGCAATGAACAATAGGTATATAACTGAAGGACCTTATAGATAACGACCAACTATGCACTGAATACTGCCCGCGAGACACATGGATTGTCTCTTTTTACAACTTGACAGATTTTTTGAACCAGCATCTGGCGTCGTTGCGACTAAAGCATGTATATTATGATAAGACGCAGAGTGCCTATTCTATCGGAAAGCTCTTCACCTAGGTACTCAAACCGAACAGGATTCTTGCTGGCCTTCACCTCACCATGACCGTCAACCTTGGGGCAAGGGTAGTAGTGGCCCGTGCATATTGTCTCTTGTTCTACCTTGAGATTCCTGAGACAAAACCGAGGCAATAAAATGAATCTATTTACAAGGCAATTTATACAGAATCATACTGGCTAAAAGCTTCTATCATGTACCGATTATTATCCTATTACTATGTACTACATAGTGTACAAGCTCCTCCCGGTCTGGCTAAAACATTGGTGGTGCGAACAGTTCGCCAAGACGTCGGTCACATGAAATGCCAAGTTTGACCAAGGCCTCGGTGTCCACAAAGATGAAAGGATGAAAAGCTTCACATTCCGGACAACAACCAGACCACACATCCATTCCGTTCCTCAGCTTCGAAAAACTCCCAAACAAAACCATGACTACCAACGCTTCCACTGCAGACTCGGCCGTCCTCGCGGCATCGATCGGTTCTGCAGTGGTCTACCAGGCCTTGGTCCGCGCACCGCCGAGTTACTCGCGCATGGTCATCAAGACAGCTTCGACAGCCCTCCTCTCTATCTTCTCTTACCTTCGTGGCGGGCCAACTTTCTTGGTGGGTGCCCTAGCCCTGGGTTCAACAGGTGATGCTTTTTTGGCATGGAACGACGAGACATCGTTCCTCTTGGGTTTGGCAAGCTTCCTGTTTGCTCACATCCTGTACATCATTCTATTTTTCCACACCGGTCCGGGTAGGGGGGATATCAGCGCTAAAGTCGAGATCCTTTACAACGGGGATAGCTGGCGTTTTGGAACTGCGGGCGCATTGGCAGTGTTGGCCCCGGTCATGATCATGCAGCTAATGCCCAGGGTTGGAAACGACCTCAGGGCACCGGTTGCCGTTTACTCGCTGACAATTTTCGTCATGGCTTTAACGGCGCTTACGCTGAAGAGGAGCGAGATCATCATTGGAGCTGTGATGTTTACAGGCTCAGACTCGATTCTGGCGGCGGCGAGGTTCTTGGTTCCGGCGACATCGGCGCACCAGGCCTGGATGCATCACGCTGTCTGGGTTTTGTACTACGGGGGTCAGCTTCTGATTGCATTGGGCGTCATCGCAAGCGAGTGAGGAGATATGAGTGTTAAGGTTGAGGTCTCACAAGGTTGCCAGCCGGAGCAGAACGTCCTCGGACTTTTCCTGTGGGTTCATAGGGTGGGGGGTTGGTGAGGGGCATGGAAGCTTCTTCGTTGGTCAATGGTGGCAGCGATGATGTCAGTGGGCGCCGTTACACATGTGGGTGGGTTGGTAGCTGCAGGCAGTCGCAGGAAGCTGCAATCCAATATGCGTCACTGAACCCTTGGAGATGGGAGATCGGAGGCGAAGTTGCATTAAGGTTCTTTCTTGGCATCTGCAACATGTATCGACACCACCTTTGGTAGTCATCAAACGTTCATCTCGGACACGAGAGAGAAAGGAATGAATGTCATACACCGCTACTTCACAGCAGGACACCAATGACGGGTGGTCGACACCCTCTTGTCGGTGCAATCAGTCTTGGTGTGGCTGCCGTCAAGTTCCATGGCCTTCGCTATCTCCCTCGACATGCCCGTGGTTGCAGATCACGATAAGAAGGGGCCACAGGCTTGGGATGACAGGACATCGACGATCCTGAGGGCAGCACCTACCACGGCCTAGCCTTCCTTCCTGGGCCCCATTGCATTGCATTGCGTTTGTGCCACCGCGCATGTCATAGAGAAGTGACTGCCTGCGAGCAACGGTGAGTCGGACCTTTTCTTCATCTGCTTTCATCTGCTTTCACCCCACGATCGCACCTGCCACGGTGGGCTTCCGCGCCCTTGTCTTCCAGCTTCTTCAGGCCTGGCAACTGAATCACGACCAAATCCTCGACAAAACCGAAACAATATTGACTGAAAATCATGGCCGACTCTCGATCTGGGCCCCAGGCCATCCATGGCCGATCCCAAGCCCGCCGCCAGTCTATTCTGTCGGAATACATCCCCGAGAGCCTACCCTACCCGCCATCATTTCTTGCAACTTCGCCCATTGTTCGCGAGATCTTGACCAGGGATATTGCCGAGTGCTCTTCTGACGACGACTCGCAAACCCAAGTGTCAGACGCCGACTCCGAAACCGAGGTTCGTCCAGAAGATGCCAAACTTGCCTTCCACCCCAATGGCGTTGCCTACGGATCTGGCTATTCCACGATAGCCATTCAAGGCCTTGACCGGCCAGTCCCAAATCCACGAGAAGTTGAAGATTCTCTCCAAGCCGAAATCAGTCTTTTACGCGATAATGCCATTCTGCCGCCAAAACATCCCCGTTCTCAGCGCAACAATGTTTTCTGGCGCGTTTATCGACGCCTTTTCAGCACCGAAATCAAAGACCACGAAGATCCGGAGCCCATTTTCCAGGATGCCGCCACCGCCGAGACAACACCGCTTCTGGGCAGATTAGTCGACGCCGATGAAACCCTACCGACACCTCCCGCCGAGGAAATCTACGAGCGGTTCGAAGAGGCCGTGGCAGCTCAAGCCATCAAGACGACTTGGCAGAGAGAGACCAAGACCTTGGTCCAATACGCTGCTCCCTTGATTGTCACCTTTCTCTTGCACTATTCGGTCACCATTGGGAGCGTGCTGACAGTGGGACGCTTGGGAATGGTAGAACTTGCTGCTGTGAATCGTAAGTGCTCTATTTCACAATACAATATTGTTTAACCTGGAAACCCGCTGACAGTCCCCCTTTGCCAGTGGCTACCATGACGGCAAGCATCACCTGCTACGTTCCCGTTCAGGGCCTCTCCACCTGTCTAGACACCCTTTGTGCCCAGGCTTATGGCTCGGGACACAAGCACCTCGTCGGTCTCCAAGCTCAACGGATGACGTGGCTTCTTTGGATCCTCATGGTCCCTATCGTCGTTCTGTGGTGGTTTTCGGAGCCCATCTTGTCTGCCATGGTCCCAGACCAAGAAACAGCCTCTCTTGCCGCCCTCTTTTTGCGTGTTCTCATCGTGGGAATGCCCGGAGTCGCAGCCCTGGAAAGCGGCAAGAGGTTTGTCCAGTCGCAGGGCTTGTTTCATGCGACGACGTACGCCCTATTGATCGGAGCTCCTGTGAGCTTTGCTCTGAATTATCTGTTTGTCTTCAAGTTCGGCTGGCATTTTGCGGGTGCGGCCACTGCCATGGCCATTACCCAGAATCTCTTGCCGCTCTTGTTGGTAGGATATGTGCGCTTCTTCGACGGTTCTCAGTGCTGGAATGGATTGACGCGCAAGGCGTTTAGTAACTGGGGTGCGTGCTTGTTCATCTGTCTCTCTGAAGTGCTGTCCCTGGACCTGCTGACACATTGATAGGGCCCATGATCAAACTGGCGTTGCCCGGCATGATCATGATCGAAGCCCAGTTCTCCGTGCTGGAGATTCTGACAATCGCTGCAGGTCAGTTCGGCACCGCACACCTTGCGGCACAGAGTGTGCTTGTCACTGTAACCTCAACGTCATTCAATATCCCATTCCCTCTGGCCATTGCCACGTCGACTCGAGTCGCCAATCTTATCGGAGCACACCTGAGCGACGCTGCTCGAGTCACTGCTAAAGTGGTATGTCCCCGTTTTACACCCGGCAAGGTCTCGCGACTAAACTCTTTCGTAAGGCAATCGTGGCAGGATTTGTGGTTGGCTGCTTCAACCTCACCGTATTTGCTGTGTTGAATGAGACCATTCCACGCATCTTCACAGAAGATGATGAAGTCGTCAGCATTGCCAAGCGGGTCATCCTCGTGTGCGCTGTGATGCAAATCTTTGATGCCTTGGCTGCAGTGTCTCATGGCATCTTGCGTGGCGTCGGAAGGCAGGCCATCGGAGGCTATGCAAACTTGTTCTCATACTACTTGATCGCTTTACCCATCTCACTATCGACAGCATTTACGCTGGGTTGGAAGCTGAGTGGGCTATGGACAGGGTTGACCATGGGACTTGCCGTGTGAGTTGACATCTTCGCTGCCGGCCCCTTAACAAACACAAGGTGGAATTACTGACAAGATATACCCACCAGCGTGTCGGTGCTTGAGCTTCTCTATCTTTACAATGCCGACTGGGAGAGTGCCGTTGCACAAGCTGAGGAGAGGATGAAGTCGGAGGATGTTTCGAGTGAAACAAAGTCAAGCCCAGCATGATAAATAACGGAAGAACTGCGAAGGAGTACGGAGAGCGGACGAGGATAGACCGCCAGCAGCACAGGGAGAAAAATCAAGCGTCAAAAGCTAACCGAATACACAAAGGGAAAGAGTGTTGTTGTATTGCTCAGCAGAAGAAGTAGCCAGTTATTATTGGTTGCCTATTTAGTCTGTGTCATTCTGTTGTTTCATGGTTTTGGTGAGCATTGACAGCCCACCACGAGAGGTAAAGGGTGCTATGCTCGACTCTCCACGTCTTCAGAACCTGAATTGGGTAATCTTGTCAAAGCTGTATTGATCATAAGCTCCCGACTTGCCGCTGTGTTGGGGTGGCTTCCATTTCCCCATAGCTCCCTGATACGGGCCTCTCGAAGTGTGCCGCAGGATATTGTTGTCGAGTCTGGCCATCATCGAGCTCGAGTCGGGCCAACAGTGGCTGGAAGGATGGGTGGGAAGACTGAGCTTTTGTCTAGCATCTCAGCTTTTTCCGACAATTTTGAATCAGGCCCATAAACATCCAAGGCTGCCATATGTGCAGCATTCAATGATATTACTTCTCTCTATTGTGCAGCAGGTGGCAACCAGCTTGGGGCCGTGGTGCATTCACCCAGCAATCGTTCATTTCGCTTGCGTCTCTGTCGTATGTAATAGAATATACCAGCACCGAGAATAGAAAGGCTGATGACCGGTATCACGACTATTGACACGATGATGCCGGTGGCTATAATGTTGGCCGTCTTGCGGATATCTTTTTGGGCTGAACGGAAGGTTTCTTCAAAGTTCGCCATTGTGATTTCCAGATTGATGTCAGCACATGCAGGCAGAACGCAAAGAGGGTAAAAGATGGGGCATATACATTGTATGCTGAACCGTGTTCCAGACATGTTAGGCGAATTTTAGCCTCGAATAGTTGTTGTGATGAGACGGGGGTATTTGCCTAAGCCCACGATACAGGTATTAGCGACATTCCACCGAATTGGCCGTATAGGTCCTGATCTTATATATCTGTCTTTGTCACCTACCTTAGGCGCTTACATGGCAACTCTTGTTCTAACACCGAATGAACTTGAAGGAGGACTGTGCCGCTATAAAACAGCCCAGAGAAAGGCTGCTCTGGCTGTGCAAGCCACACAAGTCCGAGGCTCGCAATATGCGTAAGTAGAGCATGGCTCCAGATTGGTGGCTAACCAATTGGAGGAGCCCCATGCCACAAGATACCTTATCCATGTACCCCTGAACCAAACCTTCGGATATGCCAAAGGCGCACCACAGGCCAATCCGTTGAAGGATCGATGTATGTGGCTTAGCTATTGACGGGAGTGACCACTCACGACTCCTCGCGAAACACACCTTTATGTTTTTATCTTTGACGGGGGGTTCTTCTTGTTGGCAGAAAGAACTGAGTGTACCTGCTCTGGCGCAGACCTTCTATTATGCAACTATCAAGCATTATGCAACTTTGAGAGTTGGAGTTACTCACTACCTTAGATACTAGGTAGTAAGTTTTGAGCAGGATTGGCGTAGACTGTGATGTTTCAGATCTCTCGACAGAGCTCCCGCATTCGGTCCTGGATTGTCTTATCTTTCCAAAGGCACCATTTCGTATCTGTGATTTGGTCTGTTTCCAGTATGTCTGCGCTGTCACCCACCCACTTGCGTCACAACCATTGCATTCCAGTCGACAACACCAGCGGACGCGTCGCGGGGAAGGACAACTTTCAATAGAATGCATGCATCCGTACTTTTCAAAACAGCCATTCGGCATCACGCAGTCACCGACGGAAACAAAAAGCATCCTTATTGTCTGCCGTTTTCCGACGATGTGGTCTTCAGCTTCCGACAAACCGTCCGCCGCCCCAGGTTTGGGGGCTGCAAGTTCCGTATCCCCTTGAATGACAACATGTATATCATCGACAACGAGGACCGAGCCGTCGTCCTTCCGGCACCGCTAGGACCAGTGCGTGTACGATGTCGGTATGATTTTCTCACTAATACACCGACGTACACACCTGGGGATAAAATGGTGATGGAGAAGAGCAGCACTCAAATTGGGCAGGTAGCCTTTGAATCACGAATGGAGGCCGATCCTGATGTAGGAGTGCCGAAAAGGGCAATTATGATTGAGGTGATAGAGAGTCTGAGTGAGCCAGGCAAAGGTGCAGGGTGGAGGTCGACTGTTGAATGGGGGTTTGAGGTGATTGCCGGGGAAAAGAGGCTGGTGAAATGGAATGTAATTGTGAAGGGGGACCAAGTAGCGAAGGTCAAGATGGTCTACGATTATGTTGGGGAGCCCATTATTCGCCCTGGCCGATTTTAGACCGTATACCAACCAGAGGGATGGGTTGGAATAGCTTGGTGACGGCTGGGCTTGCGCCAAACCCTGGGGTGGTGGTTATCAGAGTGCCGGTGGTGGATCTGAACTTTCTCTAAACCATCACAACAGTAACACATATAGTTGCAGCATGATTCCCACGTGGAAGTAATGGCAATAGTTGGAGGTAACGGGGGATTGATAGAAAACGTGACTAGGCAACGAGTTAATATTGATCAGGTATACTCTACCATCTAATCAGACATATATCTACTACTTAAATATTTGGACTGTTTAGTGTCAAGTGTGAGCTGCGAGAAAGTGGTAACTCCAACAATTAGTGCTGGCGGTACTTTACTAGCTTCAACATGTTCACAACATCAGCATGGCCCGTCGACCAGGCGGGGCTACGCGTCGCCAGGAGAAACTACTTTGCTGGAAATGAAGGAGACCGGAGCATATTGGTACTTGGTGCTTGCGATATCAACAATAAATAAAGCAAGTGGTATTTCTCTCTTGTCAGTCAGCGGCGTTTTCACATGCTAGCATTTGTGCCCCACTTTTGATTATTTGACAAGCCAATGAATCCTTACGGTCTATGCCATGATGACCAGGATCTCTCGGGACAAAAAGCAGAGGCTGTTGTCCGAGAGGATATGATATGATAATTTTGACACTTGATGTACGCTGCAGTGGGACATTGGAAAAGCAACACCAATCCGACCAACATTTCCAACGCCATGGTTGGGGCTCAAGAAAGAACCAGACTAGACCCCCACTTCTGGGAAACGCCCCCATGCCCAATGACGCCAAAAATGCTTAGCTCGGCCCTGTGTCGGAAGAGCTGATTTGTGATTGGCTGACGCTGCACAGGCCAGGGACTCACGTGCGTCTGGAGAAAAACGTTGGAAAAAATCAGATCAGACGTTGTCTGATCAAAACAATGAGACGGTCTGACACCCGGTAAGCAGGAACCGATGACAGAATGAGACACAGCTGAAGACACGGACCACAGCCCTGGGAATATTCCTACTGCACATGGGACTGGTTGACTGCTTGCCGATACTTCCAGTTGATACCCCACACTTCCATTTCCCAGATAACAGTAGCGCAAGCTGTAGCGCTTCCCCGAAGACATGGCTGGCTCGCCTGAGGTGGTGCTGCCTGCCCCTCCGGGTGCTGTGCTTGGTAGTGCTTGGCTCCCCGAGGGAGCAGCTTATCTGTACGTAATCGGGGGATACCTCGGGCAGGATGCAGCTTCCTGCGCAGCTTAAATCCCACCCTGATCCTTTCATCGCCTTTTTTTATGCTTGGTTTGGACATTTCTCCTGCCAGTTGCATTGATTTCTGCATCTTGTCCTGTGTGTTTGTTTGTTTAGCCGTCCGAACACCAACCTATCTCGGCCCGGCTCCGCAGAGACCCAGAAATCCGGGCAACAACACCGCCGCCAATGAGTCCGCAAGCCACCACCGGCACTGCCGCCGTTGTGGCTGCTCCCGAGATCCGGACCTCCTCCGGCAACGAGTCTGACGATGCCGATGGGTTCCTCGAGGCCATGGGCTACAAGGCCGAGTTGGTGCGCACCCGCTCAACCTGGCATGTCGCCTTCATGTCCTTCGTTCTCGCCTCGATTCCCTACGGCCTCGCAACTACGCTCTACTATCCGCTCCAAGGCGGCGGACCGGCCGTTGTCATCTGGGGTTGGGTTGTCGTCTCGCTAATCATTCTTTGCGTCGCCGCTTCGCTGGGCGAAATTACCAGTGTATACCCCACTGCCGGAGGAGTCTACTACCAGACCTTCATGCTCGCGCCCGCAAAGATACGCAGGCTCAGCGCCTACATTTGTGGCTGGTGCTACGTTGTCGGCAATATCACCATCACCCTTGCTGTGCAGTTCGGAACCACCTTGTTTTATGTGGCCTGCATCAATGTCTTCACCAATGCCGAGGGCGAGGAGGTCTGGGGTGCCGAGACGTACCAGATCTGGCTGGCCTTTTTGGCCATTACCTTGCTGTGCAATGCCATCTCGGCCTTTGGCAACAGGCACCTGCCCCTGCTCGACGTGAGTGCTCGTATCCCTCGTTCCCCAGGAGCTCTGTTTGCTAACCCACATGGCTTCCTTCCACAGACCTTTGCCGTGTTCTGGACCTTTGCCGGTATCCTCGCGATTCTGATTACCGTCCTCGCTGTTGCCAAGGAAGGCCGCCGTTCCGCCGAATACGCTTTTACCCACTTCGAGCCCACGTCCGGCTGGCCGGCCGGCTGGTCTTTCATGGTCGGTCTCCTTCATGCCGGGTATGCTACTTCATCCACCGGCATGGTCATCTCCATGTGCGAGGAGGTCCAGCGCCCAGCCACACAGGTTCCCAAGGCCATGGTGATCACCATCCTAATCAACACCATTGGCGGGCTCCTGTTCCTCGTGCCGTTGATGTTTGTTCTTCCCGACTTGGCCATGCTTGTGCAGCTGGCCCAGCCTGTCCCTACCATCCTCAAGTCTGCCGTTGGCTCCGAAGGCGGCGCGTTCGCGCTCCTCGTCCCCATCATGGTCTTGGGAATTCTCTGCGGTACTGCCTGCACGACCGCTGCTTCGCGCTGCACCTGGGCCTTCGCCCGCGATGGTGCCATCCCCGGTTCCAAGTGGTGGAAGGTGGTCAACACCAAGCTGGATGTTCCCCTCAACGCCATGATGCTGTCTATGGCGATTCAGATTGTCCTGGGGGCCATCTACTTCGGGTCCCCGACAGCCTTCAACGCCTTTTCCGGCGTGGGCGTCATTTCCCTGACCTTGTCGTATGCCGCGCCCATTGCCGTGTCCATGCTGGAGGGCAGAGCCCAGGTCAAGGGCGGCAAGTTCTTCTTGGGCAAGTTTGGCTGGCTTTGCAACGTCGTTGCTTTGGGTATGTTACCGCTTCGCTGATTTTGACTTGGACGTCAGCTTGTTGCCACGTACTAACCATCTTCGCAGCCTGGTCCGCCCTTGCTCTTCCCCTCTTTTGCATGCCGGCTTTGCTCCCCGTCACCGCCGAGACGGTCAACTATGCCCCCGCCGTTTTGGTTGGGTTCGTGGCAATCGCTTCTGCATGGTACGCTGTCTGGGGCCACAGAAACTACCGCGGCCCCCCGACCGAGTCTCTCGGCGTCCAGCCTGTATCCCGGGACGGCGGCGTGGTTCCAAACTCGTCTGCTGGCCCTCAGCAGGCGTCTGATCCCTCCATCAAGAAGGACTAACTTTTTGGGCTTCTTCGGGGGTCCAATTTCCGTGTGCATGTTTATTCAACGTAACGTATAGTTGCCGGGCGTTTTTGGAGTGTGTAAATGTTTCAAGTGAGTGCAACCGAGGCTCAACAGCTATTAATAATGATGATGCTTGGGTACAGGGAGGAGATCATGAGACGGATTTATGGATGCGAGCGAGTCAATTTTTTCAACAAATACCCCTATGTCCGTTTTGGGCCAAGATGACGAAGACGAGAAGAGAGCAGAGGGTGGGATGAGAGAGGAGCAGAGGGATCAAAAAGAAGAGGCGTGCTTTCAACTCAATGGATACCCCCTTTTTAGATTTCTTTTTCGGCATATGTGGCAGGATGAAACACATATAACAGACAAGCTACCTAATTTAATCACATATAAAAACTACAGAATGGATGGAAAGGAGTACAGGTCTAGTCATGTCATCATCCACCGTCGGTCAACGATCTTCTCCCAAATTGTTGGCGTCAGTACTTATGTGTAGCCAGAACCCCTTGTTTATTATGCTAAAAGACCCAACCCTTACATATCCACACCGGTTTCTTTTCCCTCCCAGCAACGTGGTATCAAAATATCCAATGAAACATGCACTCTTCGTGAATAAAGAAAGCTTTTGTGTTTGAAGGCTCAAGGAGGCTAACAGCTCAGTGCTGGGATTGCTTGTCAGACAACTTGGTGTTCTTCCAAAACCACGACAGGATCCAGCCGCAGCCAATCAAGACCATGCTGATGATCAACAGCACTTGCTGCGCGTCGTGGTACGCCCACGAGATGCCCAGACGGGTGGGCGTTCCCTTGCGGTAGCCCAGCTGTGTGTACATGCTGCCAGCGATGCTGTGGATCTGCATGTCGGGCAGTTCGGGCAGCCTGTCCCGGAGGGCACCTGGGAACACGTTGGTCCAAACTGCCGAGGCGACAGTCGAACCGACGGCCGTGCCTACGCTCCCAAAAAGGTCCAGCACGGCGAGGATGGCGGCCATCTGGTTGTGGGTGACCTGGCTCATCATGGCGAGCTCCGACGCGACGACCAAGGGGCCGGCGGCAAACGAGGCAAAGATTTGCGTCATGACAATGTAGCCAATGTTGACGTCGGGGCGGCGGAACTCGATCATGAGGCCGATCCCGAGGAGCATCAGGGGCAGCGAGTAGTAGACGGCAACCCACTTGAAGCGGCGAGTCTTGCGGATGGCCCAGCCGAGGGGGATGGAGGCGAAGCACATGCCGGTGCGGTAAATGTTGGAGATGTACGTGGCTTCCGTCACGGTGGTGTTCCAGGCAACCATGCACATGGAGGAGAAGAAGTTGCCCCAGACCATGGCGCTGGCAAAGATGAGGGTGAGCATGATGCCGGCGAGGAGGACATTGGGGTGGCGGAGGAGGTGGGCAGGGACGAAATTGACGGGGGCGAGCCACTTTTCGTAGGCCACAAAGGCGGCGACGAGGAGACCACCAAAGATGAGAAGGCAGATGATGAGCGGGGAGCGCCACTCGTCAGCTTGGTACTTGTAGATGGCAATGGGGACGAGGAACATGGAGAGACCGATGCCGAGGATGAGAATGCCCACGAGGTCCATCTGAATGATGGCGTCTTTGACTCCGCCAAACGTGACCTTTCCAAACTTGCGCGGTTGGATGAGGCCCAATTTTTCAGCGCGGTGCTGGTTCCAGATGAAGATCAGGATAAGAGGGCTGACGATGGCGGGTGTGACGATGGCCCACATTCCGAAACCCCATCTCCATCCTGGACCGCCCATGATGAATCTGTCGGCGATAGGACCGCCGGCCCAGGTCGTGACAATGTAAGGAGAGGTGGCGTACGCGAGCATCAGACCTCTGTTCTTCAAACTGGTGGTATCTGAGACGAAAACCGTGATGCAATAGCTGATGCCTTGAGCACTGTTGTGTGACTTCCGTCAGCTCCCCGTTCTCCAGATTAGGTACACAGCCTTGCACTTTGCCAGCACTTACCCAACGGTAGAGAACACATAGGCGGCCGCATATTGCGTAACGTTCGTGCACGCAGCCATGATGATGAAGCCCACAGTCCAAATGAGAAGCATGAGGGCCATGCCCTGAGGCCGACCCCAGATGTCGAGAATCTTGGCCAAGGGCAACTTGGAGACGCCACCGAGAATGCTCGAGACAATGTACACCACGGGAGTCAGACTGTGCGAGGAGAAGGTGCTGGTGACGAAAGGGCTATACGCCCTAGCACACACCTCCTGCAGCGACGTGACAAAGTAGATGAGCCAGATGCTATCGAAAACACGGCGGTTAGCATCTCCATCCCTTAGCAGCTCGGCGGCTTCTTACAAGACATAGGCTGCGATGAGGTGTGACTTTGGCCAAACAAGCTGTGCGGCCTCGATGGCGCGAACACCAGCCTGGGCATCACTGGAGATGGCATCTTTCTCCAGGTCTGCCGAGCTGTTGCCCCTTTCCTCGACGACGGGACTGACGCCCTCGGCCGCCGACAGACTGGCCAGTTGCTTCTCTGTGGCCATGGTTGGTGACGATGGTACTAATCCTGCGTCGTCGCCGTCGTCGTCGCGGTTGTTCCTTCGTCGACTACTGGACCGTCATAAAAGAGTCTGACCAGACACAAGAGACAATATATGCCAAGACTCGTGAGAGGGAACACAGCAGCAAAACAAGCGAGAAGGTGAGGCGACGTGGGGGATGTTTTATTAAGAGCTGATCCCGTTTTGCACCTGTCTACCACCCAAAGAGACCCGTCGCTGCCATGGTATACGCATACTCCTCCCAAACCACAAACACCCAAACCAACTTGCGAGAATTTCCGGATCCTCGGCGGGTTGATGGGGCGAACTAGCTGCCGTGTGCGGGTGGGTGTGCGCGACCCGCTTCCACTGTCACCCACCCCAAGCCCGTCCTTCACCGGGGGGTGAGGACGAGAGAGGGGTCAAGCCCGGCAAACTCTGCATCCCGATTCGAAGAAAAAAAGTGCACAGCAACTTGGCCACCGACGACAAGCAGGGGTTCGATCTAATCTCCATTATCTGATCATCTGATTGCCAAGGCTCCTGCATGCACGGCCTCGACGGGGCTATTGGCGATAGCGCCGCAAGCTCTGCACTGCGACGACCTGTTGGGTTCCCCCAAGAAGATGTGTCGTGCGAGACCGGACAGCCCTTGTCGTTGGCGGCAGCAGGGTCTCTGTTGCAGACACACCCGTCCATCAGGAACCGAGGCTACCCACCCAGTCTCAATCCGCTCGTCTGGCGAGGGCTGGCGGAGCGGATGTGACCCTTTAAAGAGCTGCAAGAGCTGAGCTTGAGGAGATTGATCGCCCGCCCCGGTCTTCGTCTTTCTTCCCTTGCGCGTCATTGATACCACCCACCAGACAACTCCTTCCCCGCCCACAATTGTCGAGATTGACCCAGCATCCTCCTGTCAAAATGAAGTACTTCACTGCCCTCCTCGCTGCCGCCGTTGCCGGCGTAGTGGCCCACGAGGGTCACGCTCACACCCTCAGCGATTACGTGCCCGAGTGCTCGCTCAAGTGCCTCAGTGACGCCCGCAAGAGCGCCACCACCTGCAAGGACGATACCGAGCTCGAGTGCTTCTGCATTCTAGAGAACTACCGTGCCATCTACGACGCCAGCGTTGCCTGCGTCATGGTGGCTTGCGGCCAGGATGTCGCTGTTGGTATGTTGTTGTTTCCTCCCGCGCGGGCCTCTCAGATTTCTGTTCGCTAACCGCCGCCGTTCTCTTCAGCTGAGGTCCTTCCCTCCGTCATCTCCATGTGCGAGGAGGTTTCTCCCTTGACCTCCTCCATCGAGGGCGGCAGCCTGCAAATCCCCACCGGCGCTGCCTCGACCAGCTCTGGCGCCGCTGCCACCACTACCGGCTTTACTGCTTCGACCGAGACCGAGGCTCCCGCTGCTGCCGAGACTACAGCTCCCGGCTCTGGCGCTGCCGGCCTCGCCGCTGGCCTCGTTGGCGCCGCCTTCCCCTTGGCCGTTGCCGTGCTCCTCTGAATGGTTGAGATGGAGTGACGCTTGTATATTTTGATACCTGCAGAGGTGCTGGACATGCGCGGCCCCGGCGGATCGGTTAATGTATAATATGACACAAATGAACCTTCACGAATAATAACGAAGCTTCAACGGCGGACGGTCGTTTTCCAAGTGATCGTCCCAATTTGTCCCGTGTTTGCGCCGTGCATGCCCAGCTTCGGATAGTGATGTGATTCGGCAACAGCACGGGGAGCAATGATCAAACAGAGCAACATATCGGGGAGGCGCATGTACGAGAATAGGCAGCAGGGCTGTCATTGTGGGCCTCAACTTGTGCAACCTGACCGACAGTGTTTGCTGAGCGGACGCAGTGAGGCCTACAGCAATATCGAGAGCGAAAAGGAGAGAGCGGGGAGAGGATAGTAGACTGTGGGCCAAAGACAAGAAGAGTATATGTAGGCTTGAAAGGAAGTGCAAGAATGGGACAGACTGATCTGGGCTCGCACATGCTCTGATCATTCCAGCTCTCCATTCTTGATCCACACTTAACAACAAACCGTTGCCCTTTGCAATGGCGACTTCTTATTCGAGCCCCAACGACTCCCTCCCAAACAAGAAACCCGTCGTGGTTGGTGTTTATGGCATCCCCGGGTGTGGCAAGTCGTCCATCCTGCATGAACTCAAGAATAAGCTGGGCGAGGACCAATTCAGCTTCCATGAAGGTGCCCAAGTCATTGCCTCTCTGCTCCCAGGAGGCCTTGCCGCTTTCCATCAAGCCAACCAGGACGAGAAAGCACGCTATCGAGAACTTGCCATCAAAGCGATCGCCAACGATGCCGTGAACGGCCAAAAGGTTGCAATTGTTGCCGGTCATTTCATGTTTTGGTTAGATAAAGACCAGGAATATCATCGAGTCTGCACCAATGCCGACCTCGCGACGTACACCCACATCATCTACCTTGACACCGCTGCCAGCAGCATTGCGGAACGGCGAGAGAACGACAAGGACCGAGAGCGGCCTGCATTGGCTCATGGTCAGTTGGATGACTGGGTCAAGACAGAAAAGAGGGAGTTGCAAAGACTGTGTCGTAGCAACGGCATCCTTTTCATTGCCCTGTCACACGAAAAAAAGGAGACCTTGGCGGCCAGAATGGTCAAGCTTCTCCTGGACTTCAAGCAGCACTGCCCTAGACACAACCTGTTGCTCTCCCAAAACCGCCTTGACAGCATCATCATTGAGTCGGGCTTGAATTCGAACCGCGAGCGGGCAGACACGATGCTGGTGATGGATGCCGACAAAACATTGGCTGCTCAGGATACGGGCAAGCTGTTCTGGGAGGAGATGGTGAAGAAGGGCCTCCTCGATCCGTGTTCGTTGGAAGGAAAGTACGAGGATCCGTTGACCACGCTGTTTAGCAGCCAGTTGGGGTATTCCTACACTGCCTTTCGCCAAGCAACATTGTTGTATGAGCAATACTGTGATGACCCTGTCTTTGAAGCCGTTTGCCAGGACATAGCGTCGTCGGTGAAGATGCATCCAGAAATGCTGTCTTTGCTGCAAGCGGTCGAGAGAAAGAGGCATGTCGCAGCAGTGATGGTGACGTGCGGCCTGCGCCGTGTCTGGGAGATTGTCCTGGCAGGCCACGGTATGATGGGGACGGTCAGGGTTATTGGCGGAGGGCGTATTTCGGATGGTCTTGTGGTCACGGGCGAGGTGAAGTCCTCACTGGTTGAGCGCCTGCAGAACACCCATGGGCTATACGTGTGTGCTTTTGGAGACAGCCCCTTGGACCTTCCAATGTTGCGTCAGGCGGATGAGGCCGTCGTCGTGGTGGGAGAGCAGCATGTCAGGAGTAGAAGCATGGAAACGCAGTTGCTAGACGCGATTGGCTCGGGTAGTTTTCGTCCGCGGCAGGTCTTGCTACCTCGGACAGCGGCACCACGTCTGGACTTTGCAAAGCTTGGCCTCGTAGAGATGCACAGCCCCGAGTTCCTCCTCGAGATATTCCGCCGCCGCGACCGCCCCCATGCGCCAACCCCTGAGCGCCACATTGTTCACGCTACAGATAGGAGCGCCGCAAAGCTTCTGATGGCAGCAACGCGTGATGCCAGAATTGCCGGGCCGTCGTTGAGGGAGGCGCATCGACTAATCGGGCGATACCTTGCCACGGAATTGTTGTCTGATGTTGTCGGCACCGAAGAATACAAGATTCCGCACGTGCAGGGGCACCAGACGCTCGGCCACCGGGTGAAGCACGAGAAGAAGACCGTCATCGTGCCTCTGATGCGCGGGGGAGAGCCCATGGCTTTCGGCGTCAGCGACACGCTACCCCTTGCCTTATTTGTTCACGCCAAAAGGCCGGCCGACCTCGAAGCGCTTCACTTGTCGGGGCGTGAGATGGTGCTACTCGTCGACTCGGTGATCAATACCGGCAAGAGCGTCGTCGAATTTGTGCGGCACATCCGCAAGCTGAGCTCCACGATCCGCATTGTGGTGATGGCTGGGGTCGTCCAGGCGAAGGTGGTTGCTGCTGGTGCCGACGGCCTCCTCTACCGAGTACTCCAGGAGGAGCCGAGGGTCGACGTCGTAGCGCTTCGGTTGTCCGATAACAAGTTCACAGGAAAGGGCGCGACTGACACGGGTGCTCGCCTGTTCAACACGGTCGAGTTAGAGTAAAAGGCAGATGATGGAGAGAGGTTAGAGGTTGGATTTGGAGACGGTGCCCAGCAAGGTGCTCGCCCCGCTGTTGCTGTTGGAGAGAATAGTGGGGCCGTTACACGGTCAGGGAGCTCCAGGTAGCGCATCACAAATTCAAAGACATTTTCCTGGTTTGCACCAACAATGATTTCCAACATTAGATTTATTTCTTGTTTCGTTTTTAGCATCGCAGCACAGAATGTATCTTCACTGCACATGTCTGAAGGGTCGGAGCTGCTGCTACCTGATAGTCTAGCCTGTAGGTACATACATGTCCGTCGTGATTCCCCGCCCCCAGCAATCGTTGGGGACACATCCATTCCTTCAAGCTGCCATTTGTGGAGCTACGTTACTAATCTCTGCTCTCTTGGTAGGGAACTTCCCCTCGCCGTCCATTTTCTGCCAGAACTCGTCGTTCTCCCCAAGACGCTTGCCGCCCCGAACATGATAAATCGGAGACTGGGCCTCGACAACACGAACCAAGCCTCGTCCATTCCGGCGGGGGTGTCACTGTCGTCGTGGATGGGGGGCGTAGCCTAAGAAGTGGCACACCCCCGTATCAAGCCCGAACACGACGAGATCTGGGGATGGCTTGCGCTGGCTCTCGGGTGCGCCCCACCGTCGCCTAAGACGCTCGCCGTTGGCCTACGCGTTGGAAGAACCGAACTCGCTGGTGAGGTCATGGCAGTACCGAGCCCAACACATGGAGGTGTGATCCCCAGCTATGGTAACATCACACACCCCAGAACCGATCTCTCTTCGCTATCGCTTCACTCCGAGTATACACCGGTATCCTCGAAAGGCTTCGCCCCCATGGCAGCCCAGGTTCCCTTGCACATGAGGTCAAGGTCGGGTTCTTCGGCAGGGAACAGCAACTCTGACTTGCCATCGAAATACTGTGTAATGGATCGATCCTGTTCGCAGCGTTAGCCAGAGAAGCCACTCCGCTGTGGCTGCTTGGAAACTTTAACATACCAAACCCAACGTCAGCTTGATCACTCCATCGCCAAATCCTTCGGTAAACATATATTTAGGCGTCTTTCCCTTCACAGCCCGAACCACATTGTCGGCACAAATCTCGGCTTGGCGCGCTGCCACCCGCGAGTTGGGGTTCCGTACTTCAGCCAGGGCAACGTCGCCGCAGACATACACGTTGGGAAGGGAATCGTCGTCGATCTGGAGGTTTGGCTTGACACGGATGTGGCCAGAAGGGGCGATGGATTTTGGTGCAAGGCTCGCGACGATGCCCGAGGCTGGCTTCTGTCCGGTGCAGTTGATCTATGAGGCGAAGACTATCAGTATGACATCCCAGCCCATGGTGGCAAGAGGAACCTACGAAACAATCGCATTCGATCTTCCTTCCCGAGCTCAGCGTGACAAACTTTCCATCCACAGACTCTGGAAGCACCTTCTCGCCCAAGATGACATCGACACCCAGTCTTTCCATTGCCTCCGAGGTCCCCTGCTGTAGCCCGTTGCCAAAACGGTGCATCAAGGCCTGCCGGGAGTGCACAATAGTGACTGACTTGTTTGGGTACCGGTCTTTTGCGTCGGTGGCCGTTTCGACACCAGCAGCGCCGCCACCTGCGACGACAATGTGACTGGCATTCTTGACTCGATTTTGCATAGCCTTCAGGAGCTCGATGGCTTCCTCCTTGTCTTCCACGCCCGCGCGGGACGGAAGGCCATCGGCGACGTTGGACCCAGTGGCTATGATGAGGTATTCGTAAGGGATCGCCTCGCCACTTCGCAGAATGACGCTCTCCCTTGTGAGAGAGGTGACGCGATCGCGGACCCACTGGACCAGTCCCTTGGGGCCCATGTCGAAAAAGTCGGGACTGTAGGGGATGAAGGCTTTGTGTTCATGGCCCTCAACGACGCAAAAGCGCGGGAAAACCCATGTGAAGTTGAAGTGGCTGTTTGGCTCGATCACGACGATACGATAGCGGCCATCTCGGGGCACAGCGCCGGCCAGGAGGCGTGCAGCGTAGAGACCTGAAAAGGCAGCTCCAACGATGACGATGTTTCTGACGTCGGATGGACCAACGGCGGGGTCAGACTTTGCAAGTCGGTTCGCCATCTTGGCCGACAGACTGCGGGAAAAGAAGTTGTAGTAAGTCCGAAGGCCATAGCCCACCAGCCTCAAGAACAAGATGGCCTTTCGCAGGCGCTGGAGCGGCGTCATCTTCTGCAGTTGTTTCTCGGCCATGATGACAGGCTGATCGACCGTTGTCATTCCCCAGAAGGTGACAGCATTGTAGGTGTCGAGAACCTCTCGCTATATGTTTACACGACAACCTGAAGACAGAGAAAATACCCGCTGAGCAACCCATGTCCAAACCGGCCCGCAAGGGTCGGAGAGAAATGGATACAACACGGCAATTTGGCACGGAAAGAGACACGACCGCCGACCAACGTTGGATAAACACCCCTGGCGAGGGGAGTGGAAAGCGCACTTTTTGCGCACATTTCTCCAGCGTGGTGCCATGGCTGCATGGGATGGTGTGGGGGCCAGGGTTTCGCTCAAGATTATCTCCATGATCCGACGGGATTGATAATATGCCTTGGCATTCGACAGGGGTCTGGAAGGCTTCAGCCGCAACCGAGGAGAAAACTTTTGATGGTGGGATGCCCTCCCTGTTGTCCGCAGACTGCCAGCCGGTATCGGGACATCCAACATGCCCGATTCTGAGGTCTGCAACGTACCCCGCCAACTTTGCTCGCTTCCTCGGCCACATTCTTCAGGTCGTCAGGGTCGGTGACAAGTTCATCGGGGACATCACCGGAAACTGGCAACAAGGGGGGCATGACAGAATACAACCGTCTCGCATTTTCATTCCAAAAAGATCACAAACCAAACACCCGTATATGTACACATTTTCTCCCAACCAAAACCCAAGTTGTTTATCAATCCATGCCAACGCCCAAAACCCCCCCCCCCAAAAAAAAAAAAAAAAAAACAGAAATCGTTACGTCTCAATCACCCACCAAGCCAAGCCTATCTGTCCACCAGGCCAGAAACCATCCCACTTTACAGCCTCTGCTTCTTGGAAGCGGGAGTGGCGGCATTGAACTTGGGGTACCCCTTTTCCTTCCACTCGTAAAAGCTCATACCGCCAGCGGCCTTGGGCATCTTGACCATGAGGGGCACGGAAATATCGGTGGCGGTGCCCAGGGTCTCGGCCTTGTGGACGATGGTCTCTTTGAGCCGTTCGTAGCCCATCTTCTCGTAGAGGCCGACAGAGGAGGGCGAGGCCTCAAAGTACAAGGGGAGGCTCGTGTAGTCGACAAAGGTGAGGCCCCAGCTGGCAAGGGCAGCGCCGGCTTGTTTACCCTGGTGCTCAGGAAGGACGCCGATGACGTGGGCATCTATGCAGGAGAACGTAATGTTAGTATTTTATTTTTCTTGGGGAAGGTCGAGAGGTATGGCTTGTGAAACACCTACAGAGGTATTGTTGGTCACCGAAGAGCTGTTCACGCATGTCGTGAAGGGGCTTGAGGACCTTCTCGGCGCGCTCCTTGGCCTCGCCTTCGAGCCATGGGACACCTTGGAAGGCGCGCTCCGAGGAGGAGCGACGGCGCAGGATCACATCGATGAGACCCATGCCGACAATATCACCATTGTCAGTGTCGACGCACTTGTAGGTGTACTGAGAATCGGACTGGTGCCACCAGGCAAGGGTGCCCTTGGCGTGTTCTTCGCGGAACTCTGGTGTGTTCACATTGCCGCCGGGGAACAGGATGTTGAGCATAATCTCGCCCATTGGGTCATTGTGGAAGGCGGCAAAGTAGGACTCGTACACGCGCTTGATGTCGGGAATGAGGGCGGGGAGAATGATGTGGACCATCTTGGCGGTTGCTGGCTTTTTTACCGACTGGTTGCGTTGAAGGTGTAACTCGGGGGTTGCTGGAACTGAGACGAACAAGAGATGGTAGCAGCCAATCTAAAAAGAAGGGGCTGTGATATGTATCTGAGCAGGTCCCTTGGTCTTTTATCCAGATCCTCATATCGGAAGCAAACCCAACAAAAAACAAAGGGGACCTGTCCCGACATCCGGGTTACCCTGGAGAAGCTCCAAGCTCAGCTACAGGCCACAGTTGGGGTGGTAGCGACGCAACAGCACCATCGAGACTATCGATTAGCCACGTGTGGCATCATTGTTCTTGTCCATCATGATCCTGGTCTGGATGAGCCTGGGGGGCGGTCCAGCCTGGAGACTCAAGAGGGGCATGCAGAGTGACGGGCCATGCGCCAATTTTGGCTCTTCTTCCGCCGGTGCTTGCGCGCCGATGCCGTCTGCCTACCACCACCCTGACGGGGAGTGAGGGGAAGTTTGTTGTTATTCACAGCATTCATGGGCAAGGAGGCAGAAACCCCCAATCTCCACTGATGGAGGACATTGCCTTGCCTTATCATGACATTTTTTAAAGACACGCCACCGACAGCAAATATTACAGCATGGGAAAAACACTGGGAAGAAAGAGCAAGGTATGGGTGGATAGGTTTCATCGTGGCCACTTGGCGTCGTGTGATGATTTTTTTCACTGCGTCTTCTTCTTCCAAGGCGCGCCGGAATGGGTTCCACCGCGGGTCCTTGATGGGGGGGGGGGGAATAAAGTTATCAGATCCGTTTCGGGCATGTGGTTGGCCTGAGCTATTGAGGGGCCCACAGTTATACGAACCGTGGTCTGAGCCGAAATCGCTTGCAAGACACATCCCGTCTCTTCTGTTACATAACACGGGAACAGAAAGGGCCAAACGGATTTTGCGCTTTCTGCAGTCAAGAAAGTATCGCGTGGAAATGGCCGTACGGGTATGTCATGGGCAGACAAAAGCTATGGGGGATACCATTTTTGGACGAAAAGGGTGAGGAGAAAACCGGATGCCGAACCACCACGCTGTGCTTTTTGACCAGGGGATATCCCTGTAGGCTCTACTGTCCTTGTCATGAGCAAACGATCTGATAACCCCCCCTGGCCTTCTGTGGTTATGCACACGCCCCCTCCTTTATCGCTTTCGTGCAGTGTACAAGGGGTTGGCTGCCAGATCAGATTTCCTACTGCGGAGATGTTTAAAACAAAAACGCCAGGTCAAGAAGCCGAGCTGTCCGTTACAGCAAACTCAGTGCTGCCATGTCGGCGCCGCCGGAGTTTCGGGGGAATAACTATAGTAATGGCCGACTCCGGATCATGTCCTCCTGAGAGAAGCATACATTTTGACATCGGACGCAATTAACTACGGTTCCAATCACTGATACCCTACACATAGTGATATGCTAGAATATCAACGCTTGTGGAGAGGATAGATGAAGCAAGATGGATCACCCTCAGGGTAGACAGGTTCTCCGCCTTCTGTCGTACTGGCTCTGCCGGCTCCCATGTCATGATCGTCGATGTGCGTATGCGTTGATCCCGCTTGCTTTGAGTTTCGGGTCATTGCCATGCTATATTACCAAGTACCTGGTCACTCTAGCTTCGTAGAAGCCCTGTCTGCTTGATCAGCACTGCATCGCGCTACACAACATGCCAGGGAGAGTGGCTCACTTGAGCCCTAAAATTCAGACCGATACCTCAGATAGCTTTGCCAAATCAGAACACATTCCCTTATTCCTACCTCGGTATCTTGATTACCGTCAAGAAATCAAGATTTTATTATCTCAATTGAGATCTACAGTGTCCCGCGATTGTCACAAAACATATATGGCCTAGTCTAGTAGTGGGTGTGCTCTCTGGAAATCACCTCTTTTCTTGTGCTCCTTAACAACCATAATTCAAATTAGATAGCGTGACCTGCGCTCGACAGGGACCAGACCTCCCAAGACATCTGCTAGGTACGTGCCCCCGAATAACATCGGTAAGTCTCTCTGGATACTGTTGGAGACACATCTCGATTCTATACGCCAATTTTTGAGGCAAAGGCTTGAAAGGCTAGTATGATGATTTGGACAGCTCCCAAGATGGTCTGGCCGCTGCACCACCCCCAGATCCCTGTACGGTTGGCGCCAGTAGGTCTCGAATCTACCTGCTCCTGGTTCAAGTACAGCCTCACAATGGCTATGCCCTATACAGGACTTTGAAGCAGCCTTTTATCGTAGTGAAAAGAAGGCCATAAAGTGCTTCCGAACTCCGAGTCAAAGGGTTTCGCCTTGAAGCTCTGGTTCGAGTTTGCGTTGCCATCAGCGACCTCAATCAGGTACTCCTGGACATGCGTATGATTCCCATGTTGAGCAAGCTCGTCCAAACTCCAGTAGCCATGTTTCTTAGCCAAACTCACGTCCAAGGAGTCAATGTTAGGATGGGCCCGTACAATCAAACGATGGCTGGCCATCGTCTCCAGATTAGCCCCAGCTTCATGGAGAATCTTGACACAGCCCAAGAACCCATTTGAGACTGCAATGTGAAGCGGTGACAGTCCCGCACGTTCCGAGAAGATATCCAGTCTATCCGTGTGCTTGCTGAGGAGTAGAATCTCCTCATTACCACTCAATGCAGCGAAATGAGCAGCAGCCAGTGTGGACTCATTTGTCACAGCTGCGGCATTTGCCCCTGCCCTGAGAAGTAGATCAACAACCTCAATATGCCCTCCACGGCAGGCGGCATGCAATGGCGTTCTCCCAAGGTTGTCGGGTTGTTCTATAACCTCAACGCCCTCGCGTTTAAGAAAGAGTTTAACTATGTCGACAGCCCCGGCAGCGGCAGCGTGCCATACCGGAGTTCTGCCAAACACGTCTTGATAAGCCAAAAGTCGCGGACATTGTTCAGAATTGTCCAAGAACACTTTTACTGCTTCAATATTGTCCATGGCGGCAGCCCGGTGTAGTAACGTCTCATGAAGAGCATTCAGTGGTAGCTTCAGCTGTCCAGGCGTGGCCGGATCCGGTTCCTCGCTATCTGACTCATTCGAGTCCACAGTTCTTAGGGACAGGGTGAGTATCTCTAATTCGGGGAGGCCCATGTCTTCCAGGCCGTTGCTGCCATATTTTCTAGCTGCTTTTGGATCGAACAGAAGCCGAGTCAAGATCCTCATGGCGTCATCACCCCTTATGTAAGCAGCTATCAAGTGAGCAGGCGATTCTGCTTGACCGAACTGTTCATTCTCGAACCACTCTGGATGATCATTGTCGAGAATGCTCAGAAGATGCTCCACGATTTGGGCATGTGATGCGATCGCCGCCAGATGAACGGCGGACAGCCCAAATCCCGTGATACTGCTCGGGTCCGCTCCATGATCTGTAAGTAACCTGACAATAGCGAGATGCCCGAGGGCGGATGCCCAGTGAATGGCTCTGAAGTCTCGGAGTATCTCATGCCATGGTTGAGGCTGACTGTTATCCCGCGGTTGTATAGACGTCTTGATCTCGACAAGAGCGCTGCTGAGCGGACTCCTCAAGAGCTCCGCCGCCGACTTCGTGTCATTTTTTATACAAGCTTGAATCAGCAGCGTAGAAAAGTAACTCTCGAAGGGATCGATGACGGCTGAGCTTTCGACCGTGACCCCTGAACTGATAGCTTCAGCAAGGACCTCGGAGAATGTTTCGTAGTCGAGGCTCTTCTCAAACGTTTCCGAATCTGTTTTCGATGTTGGGCAAGAACGTATCCGAACTGGTGAAGGGTGCGACGAAGTGACTGAGTTCCCTGTGCGGTATCGAAGATTACTGACTCCAAGGCTGGATTGCCACGTGTCTTGTACTGTGGCTCTTGAGGCAACATTCATCAACGATGCTGCCGATACCAAGCTCCTACTTTCAGCCGCGCCGATCTCGGTGCCCTGGACTTCAAGGATAGAACGTGAGCTCGTAACACTGTCCAGTTCAAAGACATTGGAGACACTCAAGGAGAAGTATGAGCGGTTTCGTGTATGGACCGTCTCGACGGCCGCCTGAACATCGGCTTGGATATACTGGGCGAACCCCCGGGTCAGCTGCTGTTCAATTGCTGCAGCTGGTACGTCAAGTTCGTGGTTTTCCGATCTTTTGGATACCCTCCGGAAATAGCACCAACAATCCCAGGAGATAGAGGAACCCAGTTGCAATTTTGATCGGACACCCACGCTAACCTCTATGATGAGTGGCTCATGCTTGTCCTTTGCAGAGGTGGACTTAACCTGGTACTTGAACTTGGCTAGTGCCGTATCTCGGATCGTGGCATCGCTTCTTCTGGATGTTACGAGACCCAACGTCCGGGTAGCTGCAATCCAACTTGATGGCGGCCAGACGTCAATCAGCCGGCAGTAGTTGGACGGATCCTCGGAAACAACAATGTCAGGCACTCGGATGACCGGGGACTGATTGACATATATGTACTGACTTTCCCCTCCATCGATCTGCCAATGGTCTGCAGGCACCCAGACGGCTTTTGAAGGGAAGAGACGTGCAAACTGATCACCACCAAGAGCGATCAGGCGTAGCGCCGGGTTCTGAAAGGAGGTTGTTCCGTCTTTCTCAACGTGCTTTCGGGGATAGCAATCCAAAATGGCGTTGAATTCTTTGTAAGAGGTGTGATGCTTTGCCTTGGTCATTCGTTCCAGGTAGAACTCCACGTGCAGGCCTGCGTTGGTCATTGTAGAGGGCGAGCTTGGGCGAGAGGCATCAAACGGCAAAGGTCTAATATCTCCAAAGCTCTCAAAATATGCGGGTCTGGATGCCAACAGCCCCGAAAAATGGTTTTGAAGAACGTCAGCCTCGTTACATTGCCAGCAGAATATTGATTGGTCGTTGGTCACTGAGAAAGCTGTCAATATCGTGATGCTGTATATCCACTTGTGAAGATGGCTTGGCACCTTTAATAATTTCTTCTTGCAGCCGCATAAAAGCGCGGTGGCCTTCCCCATAGAGCAACGGCATGTTAACTTTGAACAGTCCCATCAGACAATATGCCATGTCTTCTGTTCGGGTTGTCTGTCGTCTAGCTGCCCACTTCATCTTCCCGGCCACACTAATGCTGTCCATATCCAGATAGCCCGAGAGAACATCGACCTCAACTCCGGTAATTTCGCTGACAAGCGTAGCAAAATCCAGGGGTTCGTGGGTTGAAGGGCGGTATAGGGGCTGCTCCGAATGTTTGAAATTTTTGAGCTTAGTGCCGAGAACGTTCCAGTTTCGGGAATAGAAGATGACATTTGGCGGCGCTATGAGCTCTTGCAGTGTCCATCCCCGTGTGAACCACCGACTGCGTTGAACCGATCGTGTTATGTTTCGGATCCTCGCAAATGTTTGCTGTTCTTCATTGTCAAATTCGGAGTCATAGTTTTTGCTGTCATCGACGTCATTGAGAAATGCATAACATATTGTAGAATCTTGGTACCATCTGTACATTGAGTTGATCGCTTCGGACAGTTCAGCACTTGACGTCTTGTCGATGCAGCACGTATCAATCCAAATATACTTGATATCGGATGACCTGGCAACTCTAGCTGCATCGTGTATCTTGGAAAATCCAGTCTTTCTCGTCACAGGATGGTCGTCTTGATGACTGGCTGACTGGAGGTCATTGATATCCTGAAAGCTGACTTCGTCGGCTTCGGCTCCCCATGTGTGGGATAGAATGGCATACGGCGGTATTGCGCCCTGCTTGCTGATGAGACGCAGTGTATAGGTATCGAGTAATCTCATTTTCCTTCGTGTGAAGTTTCTTTTAGATATATCATGATGATCAAAATTCTTGTGATGTCAAGAAGCGGGGCACTTCCAGCTTGTGTGTTGACAGGTCGGTCCAATCCCCAGTCGTTGCACAGTACAATACCTCACGTGATATTCTGTGCTTCCTTCCATACGACATTGCAGATCTAAGCTTTGAGAAACGCGAAAGTAGGTACCTACCTAGTAAAAAGGGTTGGAACATGGACGTGCACGTCCTACGCATACATGTGCGATCCAGAGACAGGAGATATGTGTCTTTGGTTTTATTCAAAAGCAATACAGAGGCGAGAGAGACCGGAAAGCTGTAGTTCGGGCCCGCAACACATACTGTGAGCTGGGACCCAGGCCCATCCTGAACTTCAACCACAAGTATCTTCCCCTCTGCGAGGCAAGGACCCCTCGCGACGCATCGGAAGGGACCAAGTGGAGTCAGTTCACTGCCGGTCCCAGCACTGAGGACCTGCCGCCAGAAGCCATGTGCCAAAAGCGAGCGAGCTGTCGTGACATGATTAGCCGAGAATGCAAGCGGGCTGTTGGCGAATGCACTGTCACAGTCTGGGGAAAAGCTGGGGAAGTCCCCATTTCCCGGCAGTCGTTTTACCCCACCCCTCGGACCAGGACGACAGCAGAGCAAGCACACACGTCACGTTGGCGAATGGTGATTGAAAAGCAAGCCCCTATTGCTACCTCTACACCAGTTGATTCAATGAAATAAAGCCCCGTGTGCCGATCATCCTAGGGATTCAGCCGAGGAACTTCAGGATAAACAAGAGGATGCACAAATGGAACCTGAGCAGGGCGTGCAATATGCCTGGAAATTGGGTTCCTGGGAAGTGTAAGGGGTTACAAAGCCGATACGGGGGTTTGTTACATGCCCGAACACGGTATCCTGACCGAACGGGAAGGCCGATGTAGAGGAAAGTTCATCACGGGGTCGGAGCAAAGGGTGTCCTGACAATATATCCTCCAATTCCTTGGATACCTTCCCCGCCTTATTATATTATTCAATTGGGAGCAGACAAGTTCTTGGGCCGAGCCCACTCCCAAATTCAGCTGTTATCTGGCGCGCCGGCTAATACAGCCTCCCTTGAGTTTCATGCTGGACATGGAAAATTCTCCGCATTCTGGATCTGGATCTACGGTCGAAATGTGGGGAAGCGCATGTTGGTTACAGGGAATTCTGGCGATGTTTTCGCTGCTTACCACGGTTTCACGCAGGGACGACGTAGATTAGGGTGGCAGGCCGGGGTTGTAATACGGGTACTTGGGAGTACTTAAGGCCAGGGCCCCTTTGGTCTTTGTCGGGTTCAGCGCCTCTCCGGTCTTTCACAAATCTGCCTTGGTCTTTTTCGGTGCGCTTGCTGATTATACTATCATCATGCCCGCCAATTCCAGATTGGCGGTTACCGCGGCGCTCATCTCGCTATGTGAGTATCGACAGGGGAGAACTGCTTCCTTGGAATCAGACATCTGATATATGGATACATGACAGGGCTTCAGCCAGGTACGGCGCAGACGACTTGCGGGACTGTTCCGTCAGACGCGACCTATGACTATGTTATCGTGGGATCCGGAGCCGGCGGCATTCCGATGGCTGACCGGCTCAGCGAAGCTGGCCACAAGGTGCTGTTGATTGAAAAGGGACCACCGTCATCAGGTCGCTGGGGCGGCACAATGAAACCTACCTGGCTTCAAGACACCAATCTAACCCGCTTTGATGTTCCGGGGCTTTGCAATCAAGTAAGAGACTGTTTTTCCAAGGCGACAAAAACACTATCCCTCTCTTTCCAAAATCATCGCCGCAAGCCCCGTTTTGCTAACCTTTCCTTCCCCTTTTCCGGATCTCTCTTCTAACGACTTGCTAGATTTGGGCCGACCCCACGGGTGTTTCCTGTACCGATGTAGATCAAATGGCTGGCTGTGTTCTTGGGGGTGGAACGGCAGTGAATGCAGGGCTGTGGTGGAAGCCGCACCCGGAGGATTGGGACACCAACTTTCCTGCGGGGTGGCAGACCAAGGATCTTGCAGCGGCTACCGGCCGCGTGTTCTCGAGAATACCCGGAACCATCACCCCCTCAGTGGACGGCAAAAGATACCTATCGCAGGGCTTTGATGTGTTGGGGGGCAGTCTTCGGGCAGCCGGGTGGGAGTACGTGGTCGCCAACGCGGCCCCCGAGAAGAAGAACCGCACTATTGGACATAGCATCTTCATGTTTTCAGGCGGTGAGAGAGGCGGGCCTTTGGCTACATATCTTGTCACGGCAAGCGGCCGGAGCACTTTTACGCTGTGGACAAACACGATCGCAAAGCGAATCATTCGCACTGGAGGCCATGCCACGGGCGTTGAGGTAGAATGTAACCGCGGTGGGCGTGCTGGTATTGTCAACCTGACACCAAAGACTGGTCGTGTCATCTCGGCAGCTGGAGCCTTTGGGTCGGCAAAGCTTTTGTTCAGGAGTAAGCCCCGTTTCTTGACCAGCTGCAGTGGATTTGGTATGCTAACTCGGACCTAGGCGGTATCGGCCCAACGGACCAGTTAAACATTGTCAAAAACTCGACGGATGGGCCTAACATGATCGATTCGGCGCAGTGGATCAACCTCCCAGTAGGCCATAACCTGAATGATCACGTTGGTACAGATATTGAATTGGCCCATCCTGACGTTGTCTTCTACGACTACTACGCTGCTTGGAACAAGCCAATCGCCAGCGATGCCGAGACCTATCTGGCCAACCGGACTGGCCCCTTTGCCCAAGCAGCTCCAAACATTGGGCCCATCGTACGTCCAACAAAATCCTGAACTTGAGTGAACAATATTGACATAAACTGTGGCTAGTTTTGGGAGGTCATCAAAGGTCGCGATGGTATTAACAGGCACCTTCACTGGCAAGCCCGCGTGGAGGGGCTTACCAACAGTAAGCGGCATTGAACCTTGACGAGAAAGCGAAAAGGCAGCGACGCTAACTAACAAAACAGCATCGATGACGGTAACCCAGTATCTCGGTACAGGGTCAACTTCTCGAGGGAGAATGACCATTACTCGGCAGCTGAACACTCTCGTGTCAACCCCTCCATATCTCCGAACCGAGCATGACAAGGAGGCAGTTGTGGAAGGTCTTATTAGTCTCCAAAAGTCACTGGCCAATGTGACTGGCTTGACCTGGATCAACCCGAAACCAGGAGTTTCCGCGGAGCAATTTGTGAACTCGGTAAGCTCCATGGCGAATAGTACCTAACCTGGGACCAAATCGCTAACATGCATGCAAAGATTCCTGCTATTCCAGCCCGCCGAGGGTCCAATCATTGGATAGGCACTGCCAAAATGGGCACTGATGATGGGAGATCTGGTGGAACGTCGGTAGTGGACCTGAACACAAAGGTGTATGGGACTGACAACATTTTCGTTGTTGACGCTTCCATCTTCCCCGGCATGATCACTGCCAACCCGTCCGCCGCCATTGTCATCGTCTCAGAGCACGCTGCGACCAAGATTCTCGCGCTCCCTCCGCCTTGAGGGCTGTCATGGCAGTTTAACACCTCTGGCTGAAGATAGGTGGGCGGCGACTCATTGTGGACCCAGAGTTCATTGAGGACTTGCGGCGTCAATGTTCCAAATGAGGGTAAGAGCTTTGAAAGAGGAAAACATTAGTGAGCTGAGAATGCGATCCATAACTTAAAAAGAGCAGCGTAAACTTTGGAAATATGGCATAACAGAATCCGAAAAACAGTCATTCAAGCTCCCCTGCCCAGTGATTTTAGTCTTGCCAGCATGAAACAGAAAATGGTGGCAGGTATCCAGTCAGGCATGATGAACAGTGATTGATATGCGAGGTATGTACGTTGTGGTTAATCGTGATATATACAGCTGAAGTTTCAAACATTCCATCTACCTCCGCAGACCAATTGTCCATCTCCTTCAATGTTTTGTCTTTCGGGGGGGGAAAATTGCATAGGTCCTCATGATAGTTGGTTGTGTGTCCACATTTACCTGGTCCGTGCGTCAGGGGTGAAAAGGGGGCGTGATGCTCAGTCTTTCAGCCCGCTTCGCGCAATTTTTGCTGTCATCAAGACACACCAGTCGGCTTGGAGTGAATACAGATGGAAGGTACCATACCCGAGCACTAGCACTGGAAGACAGGAGGGCCTGGGTTCCGATAAGAGGTAGGGATGGGCCAGTTGATGTTGATCTGGATGCCGGGGTCACTGGCGGAGTAGGCGCCTGGGAAAGAGACCTTGTTGCTCGGTTCAGTGCTGCCGCCGCCGGTGACTCCGATCTGTGCGCACGAGATATAGAACTGTGCGCCTCCTGCACTTGATGCAGAGTGCAGGGCGATGTGCTCAGCACGGAGCAAGTAGTAACCGGAGCGAATGCAGCGCGGGATGGTGACGGGGAAAGAGCCCTTGTCTGTGAGGCTGAGGTTAGTATTTTAAGTAGCGCGGATTCAAAAGGCGCGAAACTAAACGTACTCAAGCTGGGCCAGCCAAGCTGTGACCCAAACGTGGGCTGTTCATGATAAATCTTGAACCAAACGGCACCGGATCCGTCCCATCTTGTAACATCCTGACCATCAGGCACGCGAGCCAGGTAGAACTGCATCGGCCTAACACGTGAATAGGTCAGCTACTGACAAATTTTAAAATGACAGAAGATTGTCGCCCTTGGTAACTCAGACTCAAACTCACCCGGGATGATAGGCGTTGGGGTTAACGTAGTAAGTCAACTGGGAGCCGGCGCTGACATTGTAGGTTTGAGAAGCTCCAGCTACTGAGTTCTGGAAGCACCGGATCTGTTGGGAGCTTACACTCCCGACAAAACCATTATCCTGCCAGTCTGTTGACAACTCCGTTAGCAAACTGGGCTCACGCTCGCTCTATTGGTGGTAGCCAGAGAAGAATAAGGGAGAAAAACGACATACTGTCGGCACGACGAACGTGCTGCCAATCAGCGCCATTCCCAACACGGGGCAGAGTGTAGTGGGCAGTGGCGCTGAGCGCGGTGCTGAGCACGAGAGCAAGAGAAGCCAACATTTTGAGACTCGATGTGATGGTCAATAATGTTGCTGTTCTCAATACATCGTCAAGACCTAGATCTGAGACCTCACTTTTATACATTGCTGCTATAGGCCAGGGTCATCTTGATATGCCTTGTCTACCCCAGATTGGGCTTGCTTCCGTGGTCCGGGGACAAGACCGAATCGGCTTGGCGGAGGCTTTTTCTGCTCTCCATTCCCGGATTGTGTCCCGTGTTGGACCTTTGAAAGGCTTCGAGCAGCCGCGTACCGTCTTGTCCCGGCCGGCTAAATCACCGTTGCACCCTAACCGCGCCACTAAAAAGACGGCCTGGTATTGGATCAATATACATCAAGGCGACGGCATTTGCCTGGGGCTCCACGACCTTCCTGCAACTGCAGTCACGGGGCTTGGAAAGTGGTTGTGGGGTGCATGTATGGTGTAACCGAAGCGGAAGTCTCGCATCTAGAATCCGAATCCAACCTTGGGCCGCTTGGTGATGGCTCTTCAATCATACTTGTTCCTGCCCAACAGGCTCCCGACCATGGCATATGCGATGTCTTCATGCGCTTGCTGTGTCTGCAAGGAAGATGACATCACCGTGGACCGGTCTGTTGCTGGTAGAGGCGGCCCTGGAATCCGGGAGCGGGTGGTCCCTAGTGGGTGACTGATGTTGATCAAGCCTTGAAACCATGCCTTGTTTGAGCCTTGGCGATGGATATGCAGGAGTAGAAGTGCAATCCTCTTTACCTGTTGTGTGAGTCGCTAAAATGTGGATCATGATGGTTTATCCTCTCCAACTGTGAGGACTTGCCTGGTGGATTGATGTATGGGTGAGCGATTCCCTAGTTCGAGGATACACGTTGAAGACGACCCCCTTACCTTGGCGTTGTGATCTCTAGAACAGCCAGCCTTAATAGGCACTCTGGACAGAAGAACAGATACTCCAAGCCAGCAAGCTAGCACGTGACTAGTAACCTATCTATCTCGATATCAGGCTGTTTGAACGATTGGGTAAACAGGTATTTGAATACAGTTGGAACAGCTGTATTCAACAGTTTCTGTGTGGTGGATTTTGCAGCAATTTCTACTACTTGTCCACGGCGTGACAGGGCAACAAAGCAAAATAACTGACCCGAGTCGGTAAGGTATGGGATCCCTCCTACCAGATCCCCTTTCCGTGTTCGATAAGTAGACCACAGCAAACCTGTATTCCATGGACGCTCATCATGGGGTGTTTAGGGCTGTCGAATGACAGACTGGCTGGGTGCTCAACAAAGATTTTAGCGTACCTATTTACCTAAAGATTTGCTCTTTCGCATGGAAAAGTAGGCAACGTACTCAAAATTGATATCTTGAACAAGCATTGTGACTCTCCCTGCGTCTGCATCGTGCTTTCAGCAATTTTTGGGCACACAGAAATGAAGCTTCATGTTCTTTCTGAACACGATCACGGCGTTTAGTTGCGACCAGCTGACTTGAAGGATCAATAGATTAGGGGCGTAACAGTCATCGGAAGCTTACTGATTTACTGTTTATAGAAATGGGTAGGTAGAAGCACTTTAGCTCATTTCCACAATGCTATTATTGACTTGGTTTAGTATTAGCCTTTGGGGCTGAGAGACTGGACCGCACCCACCCCCTGGCCAGCTGCATATATGTTCACAACAGAGGGTTTCGGGGCAGGCGAGGACAACGAAGATTAAAGTATACAAAAACAGTGAGCACTTTCCGGTTCTTACTTCCACAGACCAGACCATCGCTCTTTTTCTCGCCGTGACTGCAACCATGGCGCAATTAACCCTTGTGACTTTCCTCTCGGCTTTCCCTGCACTCTCGCTCGGTTTTGGTACATCAACTGGGACTTTCAACAACAACCGTGAACACGAAAGAATCACAAGGGCCGCCTTAACTTATCGAGATGATGCGGTCTCTGGAAATTGTTTCTCAGACGACTCCATAGATCAATTGGCAGGTGGCATTGGCAAGTTTGGAGCTGTCGGCAACCCGGACGATCCCTCGGCTTGGGGAACCAGCCTCGAGGGCCATGAAGCCCACTGCGATGGTGCCGACTTCTTCAACGCGCCCGGATACCCGCAAAGCCGTTCCGCAGCCAGTGCTATTCTCCTTGACTGCGTGAATCACATAAAGGAACGACTGAACCAAGGCATCGCGGCTGCGGGTCTCATCTTGGACGCCGAGGGCTACATTAAACCGGACGAAGCGAAGATTCCACTGGCGGGCTGCATCTACTTCAGAAGCAACCAAGCCAGCAATGCCAAATGTAGCGCTATCCTCGGCTTCGGCCGAGCGTTGCATGGCATCCAGGATTTCTATTCTCACAGCAATTGGGCCGATGTCGCGAACGATTCACAGCCCGTCTCTGTTCTCAATCCGCCAGGGCTGGGGAACTCTTTTCCAGCTCCCTTTTTCGATACCCGCTTTTTTGGACCGCCAAATTTCCCTCTTGATCTTACCACCGGCTGTTGGGAGCACGATGACGAGACGCCTGGTGTTGGCGGATGCGTCAACCGTATCACCCACAACTCATTGAACAAGGACGGCGGCGACATTGACCCTGACTCGGGTGTCGCAACCAATCCAACGCCTGAGAAGGGGCCTCGTGGAGCTGTCAACAACAATTTTGCGCGTGCCGTTGGTTTGGCTCTCGTGGATACACAGCGTCAATGGCGACACTTTCGAAACCGCCTTGTCGAGATACATGGGGAGGAGAAAGGGGCTCGGATTGTGTGTGCTTTGACTCGCGATGACCCAGAGAAGGAATGCAACGGCCGCAAGGTGGCAATTGTCGTCGACAGCTCTGGATCAAATGACTGGACTGATCCCAACAATCTCCGCATCTCAGCTGCGAGGGCTATCAATGAAGAACTCATCAGCCAAGCTGAGGCAACCGACTCCAACGCCAAGCCTGATCTGGTCACCGTGGTCGATTTCGACGACCAGGCAAGGATAGTCTATCCCCTCGGAGATCCCGCCGACGCTCACTTCAATGGGATCGACTCCTCTGGTGGTACGAATATTGCCGAGGGCATTCGTCTGGCTATCGACGAGATTACGGGCGACGACCGGTACGACACCCGGGGCCGGTCTGGGATCATTGTTCTCACCGACGGTGATGACCCGTACTACGGAGACCGGTTGGCGCAACTGGCCAGGGCCTACTTGCTCGGCATCAAGGTTTCTTTTGGATTTCTTTGGCCTGTGTCTATCCCCGTGACCAACCCCAAGATGAAGCGTGGTGGTGATAAACTTGCCCGTCGCCAGACACAAACGTCGGAGATGCTCGCCGCTGTTCTCAAGACGGGCGGCTCCTATGCCACTATTGACTCGCCGGAAGCCCAGCAGGCGTTTGTCGAGCTCTTGAAATCCAACGGCTTCTCCTCGGCGGACGACGGCAGCAGTGTCACTCCTCTGCAAAAGGGACTTGGCATTGCTGGCCTCCTCAACACTGCCAATCCCACAGTTTACTACAGCTACAACGCCAAGGGTGGCGAGGACATCACGATTGATTTGCAGGCTCTGTCTTGCAGCATCGATGCAGTCCTGCTAGCTGTTGCAGCCGGCACTGTTGTCGGCAATACGTCTGTCTCCTCTGCAAGCGGTCAGCTCAAGTACACAGCAGCCAACGACCAACTGCTGGAGCTTTCTATTTCCAATTCTGAGTCAGTATCCGAGTGTGTCTTCGAGGTGCAATTGGCGGGCGTGTATGTGGCTCCGCCAACCTCGACTTCGACGTCGACAGCAGCCTCGTCAACATTTACCACTGTCACTTCGACAGAAATCTCATCAGTGTCTACTACCGTCGAGCCAAGCACCTCCACAACTCCTATTTCCTCTTCAGCTACATTCACCTCCACATCATGGATCACCAACTCCTCGGCCACATACATCCCCACATCCACAGAGGGGCCCGTAATCGTGACCTCTATGTAAGTTTCCTTCACATCTCTGTTCTGTTTGGGAATGCCCACTCACTTTGATTCTCTTCAACAGCATCACGTCCTTCACAACATACTGCCCAACCACAATAACCTACACGACAAATGGCACCACCTCTTGCATATCTACACTCCTCCCCACCATAACCACGGTTACCACAGTCATCACCCTCACGTCATGCCCTGGCAAATGTCCTGTTGTAGGGAGCCCAACGATAGCACCGCCCGACAATAGCTTGAGCACAGCTTTCATATCAACTCCCACCGCTGTGACTGACGACACATCCGAGTTTCCAGCCACATCCAGTGCTCCTCCCGCTGGCGGTGCTCAGACCCTGTCTGCTAGCGAAGTTAGCGAAGATTCAAGCGTGGCTCAGCCCTCGCAAACGACTTCAGGAGGTGAAGGGAATGAACAAGGCGGAGGAGGAGGAGGAGAGCCAGTGGTTACCACGCCTCTTGTTTCTGTTGATACTTTGACTACCGGGACAACTACTACTACTGATGGCGTTCTGAGGCCATCAGTTCAAACTGCCACGGGAGTGAAAAACGGTCTTAGTCTGGTTGTTGTTGGCTTGGGTCTCATGCTAGGCCTTTCAGTTCTATAGTACAAAGACGTGAATGGAGCAGGGCTGAACTTGGAGATACATATATACCTGGGCATGAAGGCGTTGGGACTGGTGAGATGCTGGTAAGAAATCGTAGGTATATATCGTGCAGATTTACATACTTGGGTAATATCGTAATAAGTAGAACATCTAATATTTATGGCTATCAGAAACAAACAAACCTGAGCCGGGATTACCTGTGGACCTTTGGATACCTGGTGGATGCAAGTGGCCCAAATCCTTAATACGTATTGTGATGCCTTACATTGAAATCAGTTAAGCCGGCGTTAGATTTGCAAAGTACCTTACATCGCTGACGGTATTGTAGAGTAACCGACAGCTGCTGGCGAATGGTATGTGATTAGTGTTACAATACACGGGTTGAGCGGCTTTGGTACTGAAAGGATGATAATCGCAGCGAGATGTAATTTCCACGTCTCGAAGGTTCATGTTGCCAACGTGCCATCCCTGCCCAGGATGGAGGTACATATCTCTGTTTACTGGCAGCTGTTTCCCTACCTACGCAAGGATAGGAACGGTCCAATTCACCCATCTCCCCAAGTGGAAATTGTAGATCTTGTCCGTCTTGAAAATGTTTGCTCCAGTGCTCTTATCTAGCAACCACCAGTCGATATAGGCCGTGACATCCCCCCTCAGACTAGCGGGCAACTGACAGTGGGAGCTCCCGTGGGCGACTTGGGCGAACCCCATGTGTCGTTCGGACGAGAGTGCCGTATAAATTAGTCGCCCCGCACTTGCACATCCATACGTGCTCACCGGCCCCAGGTAATCGATACCACTATTCTCTATAACCAGAAGCCCCCTTGGAGCCACCAGCCCCGCAAGGAGATGGTGGTCGAGCGGTAGCTTGCCCAAGTCGTTCACGTATTTTGAAAAGTCGGCCGAGAACCACTGGTCACCGTTAATAATTTGGGTGGCATCCTCAACCTTGGTGCCATTCTTCTTCATCTCCGCCACAATCCTCCAACACCCCATCCCCCCTGATCCTGCTTCTTGTGGCAACGTCAACCTGATACGGGAATCGAATGCTCCGGATATAAAAGCCCCTTTCCCATTTCTCGAGCACCCCGTCACGCCGACTCGGTCAGGGTTGATCTTTGTTGTAGTAGGGCCGAGCTCCTCGAGCGCGTCCATGATCCTCGAAACAGCCCAGGACCAAGCAAGCAACCCACCAGTTTTCTGACCGCGGTCGAAAAAATCAAAGAACTTGCCCCTTCCTCTAGGGTCCGTGGCGGCAATTTCCTCGTTGTTCAGAGTGATCAACGCAACGTTGTTGGGTATGGGAACCGAAGCTCCCCCAAGGGCAATGATGGCAGCAAACGGGCCGTTGCCAGAAGGAAGCCTGATCGAAGGCGCAAAGGATAACGTCTTGCCTTGTGCCGAAACGACAATATTTAGGCGACCCAATGACACAGTCGCCGTCACGGATTCGACAGGAGGTGGTAAGGGGCCGAGCTCGTAGCTTTGAAACAAGGCTGAAATCTCCTCTCGACGGCAGGCCCATGCATCCTTGGTGGTGACTTTTGTACCATTGATGAAGGTGAAGGGGTCGGGCAGGAGGGCAGAACTCCCACTAAAGGAATACCCCGAAGGGATGGTAGAGCAGCTTTCTGCGAGAGAATACGGAATTTGAAGCAGGTGTAGGGAAAAGCCAAAGAGGATTGGAAGAGGACCGAGTTTCATTTTGGTCAACTTTGGCTTATAGATGGGTGCCCGGTAATCACTTGTAGAGAATGAGGTAATAGATTTCTAACGCTTTTAACGTGGGTAACCTCACTTTATACATTCGCATACATGTTTGCACAGCTGTCCGGTTTCTTTTACACGCTGATCAGCTTACCAGGTATGCCGGCAACATAGCATACTCCGTCTTCATCTGTCTAAGTTGGGTCAGCATTTTGACCCAACAGTGAATCAACTATCAGAATAAGTATTGCTCAGCCCCGACTGTCTGGTCCTTCATTGCACTTCAGCTGTGTGCCAATAAAAGGCACCGGAACGGATTGTGCCATACTCAACCTTCTTTCAATCCCACCAATCATACTGACTCGCTAAATAAAACTGCCAGGGTGACTGACATCTGCAGCGTCACACGGACCGACAGTTCGAAGGGCAGAGAGACATGTTTTGCAGAAAATAATAGGCACTACAAGTCTGCTACAAGTCAAATGTGAACCAAACTTCTTGGACTACTATATGGCTGTGTATGTAGCAGCCTCTGCTCTTTTCCTGAGGCGTGAAATTGCAAGCGATGGAGCACAGCCGTGGCTTGATATGCCCGTCAGTACCATATTCAGTGAAGAAGATCCTTGGTTTGAAAACATAGCGCTTAACTGAACATGTGATCCTCACCTGGCTACCTAGGTACACACCTGGAACGGAGAGACGCTTACATTTATCAACCTATAATCGCCGAGTCCAGACACGATGGATAATCAGCAGGCCCGTTCAGGTGTTTGAAGAGATAACAGGTTTCTTGATGAGGTGCACGTAGATCGCGACGTTCAGTGGGGGTATTCCTCGTCCTTTCTGTCCTGAATGGGTAAATTGCACCCCCAGTGCCTTGTTCGCCTGTTCGGGCTGCATATTCTCCGAACTGGGCCGCCTGGAATCGGCGAAAATGCGATCCATGAATGGGATTAAGACGGATGAATCTGTGCATCCTCTCCAACTTAGAGACACCATGCTGTATGTGGGCATCACTAAGCGAGCTGGAAATGATAAGAGAAGAAGACCCATCGCAAATCACATGATATCTCAGCATCATCATCGCCATTATCATTACCTTTATCATGCCAAGCCCACTTCAGTTTTCTGCTCTGCAAAGACTGATAGCAGTGCTTGTTGCACTCGGTTCTTTTGCCAATAGCCTTGCTGTTCAAACCGGCCAGGGGAATGCAAGCCGTCGACGCATCAGCCTCAACAAAGGCTGGCGGTTCTCTCGATCAGAAACCAACCATGACGGACTAGTCTATGATGTTCGCTCAGACACTCCGCCACGCGATAAGGTGCATATTCTGAAGCCATGGATTCTGCCTACGGCAAACGGCTTTATCAGTGACCATTTCAAGCATCACAGTATTCCCACCGGGTCTGCTCCAGGTAATGTCAGTTTCGTACAGAAGACATTCAACGACAGCAGCTGGGAGGAGGTAGACCTTCCCCATGATTGGGCCATCAAGGGTCCGTTCTATGTCGGGGATGGAAAGCCCGTGATGGGCGGAATGGGTAGATTACCCATCCAGGGAGTGGCTTGGTACCGTCGAACACTGGACATCTCTCAGGCCGACATTGACGCAAAGAAGACGATATACTTGGATATTGATGGCGCCATGTCGTATTCGATGGTATGGCTGAACGGTCACCTGATCGGAGGGTGGCCGTGTGGATATACCTCGTATCGGCTAGACTTGACCCCCCATGTCCAGCAAGGAAACAGAAACCAGCTGGCAATTCGACTCGATAACCCCGTGCAATCTTCACGTTGGTATCCGGGAGCTGGACTTTATCGAAGTGTCTGGTTGACGACGGTCCAGTCTGTACATGTGCCACTGTGGGGGCAATATGTCTCGTCAAGAAATATCAGCAGGCAGTCTGCCACCGTCGACTTTCGTATTCAGCTGAAGAACAACGCCAAAAGAGACGAGGAGGTGGTGCTCGAGACGGACATTTATGAACTGGATATTTCAGGGAGGCCAGGAGCAAAGGTACTTACGAGTACACCAACCGTTGTTAAGCTCAATGCTGGCAGTACCGCTGTTGTCAATAGCAGCATCGTCGTCACCAACCCAAAGCTTTGGGGTCCTCCACCAACACAAGTTCCGAATCTTTATGCGGCTTTAACTCGTCTCACAATCAACGGCCACACAGTCGATACTTACGAAACACAGTTCGGGATTCGATCCCTTAGATTCGACCCGGACCGCGGCCTTTTTGTCAACGGTGAACGTATCAGGATCCAAGGTGTAAACGAACATCACGACCTTGGAGCACTTGGGGTAGCCTTCAACTATCGGGCAGCAGAGAGAAAGTTGGAAATACTTCGGGAATTAGGAGCTAATGCCATTCGCTGTGCCCATAATATTCCAGCAACCGAATTTCTTCAACTTGCAGATAAGATGGGGTTCCTCGTAACTGACGAGTCCCTAGACAGCTGGGAATACGAAAAAACTCCAAACGACTACCATCTCCTATTCGGAGAATGGGCGGAAGCTGACACTCGAGCGATGTTGCGACGCGATCGCAACCACCCTTCAGTCATCGCCTTCAGCGTAGGGAACGAGGTGTCTGAGCAAACGACCGGCGTTTCGGGGGCTACTACCGCTAAACGCCTGTGTTCCATTGTACGAGAAGAAGACGACCTCGCTGACCGACCCTGCACCGCCTCCAAGAATGCCGCGCGTCCCGAGATGCCGTTCGCCAGTTCCCTTGACATAATCAACCTCAACTATCAAGGCGAAGGCATTCGGGACACTCCGGCGTACGAGGGGCTCCAGGGAATTACCACCGAGCCCTCTTATGGGGAGTTTCACCGTGTCTTCCCGGACAAGCTTATTCTCTCGTCAGAGACATCAGCATCCCTGTCCACACGTGGGACGTACTTCTTCCCGCTCACTCGGGAGATCTCAGCCCCAGTTTTGGACAACAAACCCGACGGCGGGGGCAATGCGAGTATAAGGGCCATCTCGGATTACTCTGTTTATACCACTCCCTTTGGCGCCTCTCCCGACAAGGTATTCGCCAAACAGGACGCCGCCTTCCCCTACGTCGCAGGCGAGTTTGTGTGGAGCGGGTTTGACTACTTGGGTGAGCCGACCCCCTATTATAGCGCACGATCATCGTACTTTGGCATTGTGGATCTGGCAGGCTTCAAGAAAGATAGATTTTGGTTGTATCAGTCGCGGTGGAGGCCAGAGGTCAAGATGGCGCACGTTTTGCCGCATTGGTCGTGGGGAGGCGACAGAGAGGGCCAAGTAACGCCAGTCCATATTCTCAGTTCTGCGGATGAAGCTCAGCTGTTTGTGAATGGGAAGAACCACGGGAGAAAGAAAAAGCAGGCGGGTGAATATCGATTTCGATATGATGACGTAGTTTATTCCCCCGGGGAACTCCTGGTCTTGACATGGAAAGACGGGAAAGAATGGGCTAATAAAACGGTGTTTACAGTTGGAGATGCGTACGGGTTAACATTGGAGGTTGACAGGGAGAGTATCGAGGGAGATGGACTGGATCTGGCTTTTGTTACGGCAAAAGTGGTTGATCTCGATGGGCGGGTCGTACCGACGGCTGACAACAACGTCATCTTTTCGGTGGAGGGGGCTGGGGCGGAGATTGTAGCCACAGACAATGGGGATCCTTACAGTTTTGTCCCTTTTCCGTCGAAACAGCGCAAAGCATTCAGCGGGTTGGCACTCGCGATCATAAAGGCTACCGCGAAAACACCGGGGACAGTAACTGTCAGGGCTGAAAGCCAAGGACTTCGCGGCGCAAAGGTGGAGGTATCAATAATGTAATTATTGGAGGGGAGATATTGATGAGGCTGCCTTTCCTTGCCCACTACTAGAAAACCCCTGGAGAGACAATTTCTCTGAGCAATTTGAACCACTCTAATCACGAATCCCGCTTGACTGCCTCTGACCTCGTTAATCTCCCAAGGGATAGGCGTGCAGCACCTGACCATAGTACAACTCCGCATCCTTGCTTGCCAAAAACACAAAGCTGGGAGCCACCTCGCTTGGCTGACCGGGCCTTCCCAAGGCATACTTTTCGCCAAATCCTTCCATCTCCTCGGCTGGGCGCGATGCCGGCTGCAAAGGTGTGTGGACCGGCCCCGGGGCAACACAATTGACTCTGATACCCTTGGGGATCAGCTGCTTGGCAAGTGATCGCGTGAAAGACACAATGGCTCCCTTGGTGGCAGCATAATCAACCATGGCCCCGGTTCCGCGGAAGGCAACGGTGGATGAGGTATTGATGATTCTGGTGTGCTCACATGAGTAAGCGTCATCTCTTGTTAGACACCGGAAATTGATGACAAAAGACTTACGATCCACCCTTCTCCATATGCTTCACGGCATATTTTGTGATGGCAAACATCTGCAGGATGTTGCTTCGAAACGTGCTTTCCACGTTCTCAAGGTCAATCTCTGTGATGTCCTGGCACATGATCTGCTTTGAGGCATTGTTGACGAGCACATGGATCTTGCCAAATTTCTCGACGTGAGCCTCAACCGCCTTGCGACATGTCTCAACGTCCATCAGATTCCCCGGAAAAAGTAAACACTGCTTTCCTTCAGCCTCAACAAGCTTTTTTGTTTTTTCGGCATCCTCTTGCTCTTCAGGGAGGTAGACTATTGTGACATCCGAGCCTTCACGGGCAAAGAGGACCGCGACACTACGTCCTATACCTGAACTGTTTGCGGTTTATGTTAGCTTATAGGCATGGAAATAAGCCAGTAAACTCAACCTACTCTCCACCTGTGATAAATGCTTTGCTTCCCTCAAGTTTACCCGCGCCCTTGTACTCATGCAGCTGGCCCTTGCCCTCGAGTTTGGTGGATTCGCTTTCAGGCTTCATGTTTTTTTCGAGGCCCGGAAGGTCCTGGGCTTGTGCCTCCTTCACGGGCTGAAATTCGCCGCCCTTGGCTGACATGTTGGTAATGTTGGTGATAGGTGTGTTATGTGAATTAATGGAGCTGAAAATGTGATAAATGGCACGAACTGTGGAAGATGCAAGGCAGGTTTATCAAAAAATAGTCACGGTGGTGATGTGAAGTGGGGAGCAGAGTCGCGTAGCTGTGACGTCAGGAGCAACAAACGTTAGGAGCAACAAACGTCAGGAGCAACAAACGTCAGGAGCAATAAACGTCATCGACAGGCACAATCTGCTGCAATATGTCTCCATCGTCGGTGAATGACAGCCTATAACAGACTGAGTGTCGAGTCACAAAAAAAGATCCATTGATTGTCCTGGTATTCATTATCGCACTGTTCTGCCAAGCTCTAGGAGAGGCGGAGTGCTTCCGATATCTCGTGTCGCCGCTTCCACGCTGTGATGCAGTATGGAGGAACCAGGTATTTTTAACAGGTCGAAAGTATAGGTACATACCTTAGCAAAACAAACTGCTGGCTAACAATAATCGCTTTTTTTGTGCCAAAGAGTGACGCTTTGGCAACGTCCGCAATATTAAAGGGAACAGTGTAAGACTCAAGTTCAAAGCTGCCTACAACTAGGTACCCAGAGATCACAGGTATATGTGAGCGAATGGCTGTGCCAGTGGTACCGAGCAATTATCGTGATACAATGTAATCGTGCCCAACATTTACTACCTGATGCACCTCGGCCTTCCCCTTGTGTAATGAAGTTGCTAATCATGTACATCAAGAAGCCAAAGGCTTAGTACCAAATCCAATCCTCGGTGGGTTCGTGCCGCTGAATACCACAAATGCAGCCTTGAGGGCGACGTCACCAAATATATTGATTCCCAGCCCTGAGCTGCTCTGCAAGCCGCCGTAGCATGTCGACGAAGTGGGCGAGATGCGGGTGTAGTTGATGTATGAAGCTGGGATGGTGAATCTGGCCCCTTCGATCCCAAAAGTGAAGGTGGGCAACGTGCTCGAACAAGGGAAAACATAACCGCCATAATATTGTGAGTTCTGGGCCCCTTGAACCTGACGGTAGTAAGCCGTGACGATAGCTGTAGGAAGGTATAGCAAAGTGGTGCCGGTGTCGCTTATGCCCTGGATCTGGGTCGACTGGAAGGCGCCTGAGCCAACGGCGTACCCGGAGAGAGAGTGAGTCCAGTAGCCTGGTGACTGCTGAACAGGGGTATATGTGATGTTCCCCGTGTACTTGGCTCGGTCAATGAATCCAAAGTCGTAGCTGCCAGCTATGCCATGCCCTCTGTCAGTAACGGGTCTTGGGCAGCAAGAAAGAATGAAGAGGAGAACCTACTAGCGTGATACTTTAAATCAGCAGTAAAAACCTCCTCATCGAGCTTTGGTCGCGCGTTGTCGAAAAAGGTCAGTTGGCTACTTGGTCGCACAGTATTGAGTGTCGAAAAGCCCAAACCCACAAGTCCGTCTAGGCTTTGCTCCTGAGTGAAGCTAGAAGAAACCTCTTGGGCAGTTTGAACGGCTTGGCTTTCGACTTCGAGGCCCCCGATAGTAAAATTGTCCGTATAGACGGTTCCTCTGGAGCCGCTCCCGTCTCCATACCGAATGCTCCATGTGTGACCGCTGAGCAGCTTCGATGTGCTGGACTTTGCTGGACTGTAAATCTCCTGGCCGCGGACCTGACTGGAAGGTGTTAAGCTACTGAAGACCCAAAGATCCGAGGATCCAGTGTCCAGGTCGAGCATGAGTGTCTGTGGAGGCGTTCCGACTGTGACCGGGGTGACATAGGCAATGTCTACTTCGTTGATAGGCACAGCAGCGGCTGAGCCCGTGTCACGCTTGATCCTGGCAATAGCTTCCTCTTGCTCATTATCGATATGAGCAATGGCCGTTTTGATGTACTCGGGAGCTGGGACGCCGTGCTTGAGATAGGTTCTGTAGGTGGCTCTGGCCCCGTTGAAAGCTTTATGTGGACGGGGATTGCGCACTTGTTTGAGGGTGGTCCTTCCATTGAGAAAGGAGCTTTGGTCCTGGTTGATCACGGTTGTGCCGATCCGGGGAGGCAGGGCAGACCCAAGCCCGGCCGCCGCCAGAAGAGAAGTGACAAAGAGATCCGTGAAAGACAGCATTGTAAAAAGCAACCTAGGGTAGACACGACACAACCAGCACGAAACCGAGTTCCCCGGAGGGCGCAGAAGCCAGTTCTTATCTCTCAGCTCAACCTCACTTCTCCACACCTTAATCAATTGACGAAATCCCTCCCTTGTAACACGGAAGTGGTATCCATGTGCTATCGGAGTCTGCAGCTGCGGATCCCGTGTGCGTGTGAGCACCTGGTAGCTATCCTGCTACATCACCAAGGAAAAGTTGGCCCGGGCTAGTCACTGCTGTATCTGAGCCGTCTTGATCCCATACCCAGCAGGCATAGCTACTGGCCTGAGCGATAGCAAGGATGGAAAAGCACCAAGAAGACTTCCGAGCCCAGTCAAGTTGTCTAAAGCGACTCTACCCTCGACAACTAAACCATGAGGATTGTCCGAGAATCCCCAATGATCGCCGCGTACTCCACTCAGTACCAGTGTTTTGGAAGTTAAAACCACATACCTGCGACAAGATCTGGGCCAATCTTTTGCTACTTGCCTTTTTCGGCATTCAGTATACATGCCCAAGCTTCCGCTTCAACCTCACTCGCTCGTGACGACCTAACTAAGTACCGAATGCCCTCAGATGATAACACTCCGGCGAATAAGACGCCACCGGAGGCATATTAGCTTGCCTATCAAGTCCCGCAACATCCATCGGCACTTTCACGCTTTAGCCAAATTCCGATCCTTGCTCTCCGCACCCTATCGGAATGCAACACAAAGCCAGACGGTATATCGCCGGCTTTTGCACGGCACTGCAAGTTAGGCGTTTGCCAGGGATGGCTGGGTTAAAGAACTACTTTTGTATTTGTCGAGGTAAGAAACCATCGTCTTGCCCATTAATATGTCCCATCAAAGATCGACGGAAAGGACTTCTTGGCCGAAGATAAGGTAATGATAACTGCCATGTATCTCTAAATAGGTAGCGATCATGGGCAAGAAACAGTCAACTCTTTGGCATACACTCATAACTTCGTCGTCGGCCTTTTGAGACAGATAGCGGCCTGTGTCATTTCTTGCATGTCGGTCATTGCCATTGCGGCACTTGCTCGCCACCTAGGTTGTCTTGCCGCTCCCCTCGGCTATCATCATCAAGGCATAATCTGACGGGATGTGGAGACCTCTGATATGCCTCCAACTTTAATAATCCAATACCCCCACTAAGGCTTTCGCACCAATTAGGTTCCCAGACTCGTCCCAAGATTCAATGTAACAACGACACTTGATCAACAGCCGTCGTTTGGCAAAGACGATCCGGATGCTACAACGGCTTAATGAAACAGGTAAATGAAAGATGTGGCTGAGCTCCCCCGAGCCCCAACTGCCGGTCTGCTGCACCTTGGTTGATTGTAACTTCATCACAACACCTGAGCCAAGTGGTTGGTCAGTCCCACGAATGAGAACCGCCTGCAAAAAAGCCCTTCTCATGACGTGTTCTTCAACGCCTGTCATAAGGATACATCACAGCACATGTATCAATCTATTTTATGTTCATAGGGTCTCATGTTTTCTATTCCTCATTCGGTAACTATCGTAATCATTTATCGCACCCCCTGTCCTCTACTCTCCATACAACGTTGTGCTGTCCCTGTCCATAACTTCCATGAGCCCATGAAGCTTCACACGGGCTATGTCCTACAACCATCATGCCCTATCCATCATTCTACGTGCAAACTTCCCTATCGATACATGACGCCCCAACTCCCCTTCCGGTCGTCCTGATAGCAATGGTAATAAACTGGAGGCCAAAGACCAACAAGAAACAAGGGTAAAAGAAAAGCAAAAAGAAAAGAACGACAGATGCGTGCCATGTTCAACGAGAGGGGATTGGGAATAATCAAGGCCATTGTGCTGTTGTGGGCGCCGGTGCTGTGCTTGCATGAATATTATGCTGTGAGGCCAGACTGAGAAAAAAGGCGCGGAAATGAAATCAGGGGTTTCTCCTCGGCGGTCATTGAAAACATTAAAAGGCCACTCCAGACGTACTCCTTCCCACTGTCTTGTACCTGTAGCTCATCCACTGGCCGTCATTGCCCATCGTGTCAAATCGGCTGACGGTACTCTGGGGGCTGTCAAGACTAGTTCCGTAGCCGCTAAAGTAGTAGCCAATAATCACCACCAAGTAGCTGAGCAGCAGGATGCTGCCCTTGAAGTAATTGCTCTTTCCTTCGCCGTACATGTAGCTCAGCAAAAACACGCACAGAATCACCGTCACCATGTCCCACTGTGGAAACAGGAGACTAAAGGTGAACTTTGCGACATCTTCCATGGGTACGCCGAGTGGAGGATAGAGGGCCGAGAACAAGACGAGCGCCGGGATCTGCAACAGGCAGACCTGGAGAGCATAGGCAGAGCCGATCTCCATGGACAAGGCGATGTTTCCGTTCATGGCAAACGAAATGGCGTTCAAAAATTCGGTAGTGTTGGGCACAAGTGCAAAGAGCGTAATGCCAAGGAACTTTTCGTCAATATCAAAGTTCTCAAGAACAACGTCCACCGTGTCGACCAGGATTTCGGCAACGATGGCATAAAGAACCGTGGCTCCCATCAAAATGACGGAACTCTTCAGCCGACTCCAGTTGGGCGCGTCGTGGCCTCCATGGCCGCCCGAAGCCGCGCCAGACTCCCCGAGATCCTCGCCAATCGAGACCGTATTGGGACGAGCGGCACCTGAACGGCTTCCAGAAGCGGATCCAAGGCCGGTAGCCGAGACGGAGGAGGCATGATGCGAGATTTGTCGGGGCCTCTGCACATTTCTTGTGGCCACTGTTGCAGCGGTGGCGGCAATCTCTGCCACCTGATGAACGAGATTGTTATTCTCTGCATCATTGAACCCGGGGATATTGATGTTGGCTCCCAGCGTCTCGGTCCCATAGCTGGTGGATTTTGGAGGAACGACATGTGGAGTCCCATTGGCTTTGCCTGACGACAAGGTTGAGCTGTTGCGCGACTGTTCATCAGGCTTGGGGAAATGTCCGACCTGGCGCAGCGACTGGCCGAGAACACGCTTGTACAAGTGAGAGTCGCGAATATCAGCACCGCTGGCATCGCCGACAGACGTGGCATGTGATTGACGGGCACTGCTGTGGGCAGTGGGCTGATCCTCGTGCTTCTTCTCGTCCACGTCGGTATTCCAGATGACGGCAGCATGCGTGCGAAGCGTGAACCATAAGCCGATAGCATATGACAAGAACAGCATGCCCGCAGCAAGGTAGCAATATGGACGCACCGCCTGGAGGTAGAAACGATCATTAATAGCAGGCGTTTGGGAGAAGTAACAGCGGCGGCAGTCCCTGAGAGCACCGCCGCCCTGGCTGGGCTGGTCAAAGTTGGTGCAATCCTGGCAGGTCAGTTCGTGGGTTCCATAGATTTGGTAAAACAGCGTCGGGCCAAACGCGGCGATGACGGCAAAGAGGAGCATGGTTGATGTCACGCCGGCCGACCTCGAGTTGAAGCGCTGGGTCTTGCGCTTGATGGCCCCGCAGCACATGGAAAGACCGGGGAGGAACAAGATGCCGGCAAAGATGCTGCCAACGATGCTGCCTTCCACCAGCTGAGCCTTGCCCTGGCGGAGAGCCACGCAGTAGAGGAAGACCTCGACAATGGTGGAGAAAAAGGCATTGATCGCAGCACCAAGACCCATCGAGGACTGGGCCGAGATGGATGCAACAGCCTGACCGATGAAGTAGGCCAGAGGGATGATGGACAAGAGGCCGGCAATGAACAAAAAGGCCGGCGAGGTCAAGAAGTTGTGAATGCCCAGGGCCTGGTGCAGCACGAGCCAGTCCACAACGACAAAGCTGACGACTGCCAGGAGGTTGATCAGGAAGATGTTGGTTCCGTCCACAGTGTACTTCCAATACTTGAGGCCGACAGCTCGATAGGTGCAGACCAAAATGGAAGACTGGAGCCCAGCCGGCGCTCTGGCAGAAGCCATGTCAGATTCAAACGATAGTGCCAGTGGATGGCGGCGAAGATGCGAAAACAGGAGCATCGTGACCTTGCCCATGGGGATCCAGAATACCAAAAACCAGCAGATGGCCGACACGATGAACAGAGAGGGCGTGATTAGAAAGTAAAAGAAAAGGAAGAAGACGACGCGGCCGATATTCCACTGGCCGCGGCCAAAAAGACGGCGCTTCATCCTTGGAAGGTCAGAATCCGAGCCCCGTCCGCGCCCTCTCGAAAGAAGGCTCTCTGTCTCGTCCGGCTCCGAATCAAGACTCCTGCGAGACCGGCCAATGATGGAGCGGTTGCTGTCTGGCCCAAAGAAGAGCCGGCCATACTCAAGGTCCCCACTTTGCCATTGTTCATACTCGCTGATACTCCTGCCCTCGCCCAAGTCTTCCTCTAGATAAGCCTCCTGCTGCTCTAGGCGCACGAACTTGCCAAAGGGGTAAAACAGATATCCTGCCAGACCCCACAATACACGGCCGTACTCTCGCCCACTGGGGGCGGCGGCGAAGCAGAAGCAGATGACGGCGCCTACAAAGGCAAACAGTGCCATCCACCAGCCAAAGGCCAGCGTCCATATGATGTTAAAGAACAGTAGCCAGCTGCTAACGTGGCCACCCGGCGATGAATGCACGTCTGCCTCGGCGTTCTTTTGCACCGAACGATCCTTCTTATACAGGGCGGGTTTCCACAGCCTGATGCCGAAAGGATGGGTTTGGTTAATGGCCTGTTGGCGATCCTTGAGGGTGAAGCTTTCGGCGTCGCTGATGTTGCCGTCATCTTCGGCCGGGGTCTCGTCCGAAATTTGTTCATCCGGCGGCTGCTCCCCGCCATCCGCTCCCGGACCGGGGTTGATTTGTTCGTGTTGCTCATCGGGCCAGTCACTGGTGCCATCCTCGTCCCTAGAGTGGACTCGCGAGAGCGACGGTGGGGCATGGGTGCGTCTCCTTACCGAAGCGGCATAACTGTGCTGGCGCTCGACAGCATCCGCCTCGACTTCGGCGATGTCGTCATCCACTGAGTAGACGCCTCTTCGGTGTGGTGCCTGGGCCGTGGCCGACGTGCGACGTGGCATGCCAGGTTTTCGCGGACGTGTTCGGGGCCCCAGCAATGGCGAGCGCACGTTTGCCGGCGTTGTTCGACTGGACTGGCCCGGGTCGGCAAATGCGCCGCTGGCCAGATTCGGACTTTGCATGGTCGAGTCTGTCGAGGGGAAGGAGAAAATAAAAAAAGTCAGCAACACATTCCACGACAGCAATGGCCACCCCAGAATGCCAAGAACCTGCCGAGTCTTGTGGAGCTAGGTCTCGGGGTCACTGGGGGTTCGTGACATCAACCCACCCTCTGGTCTTCTCCGCACAGTATCCGTCGACTGGAAGCTCTCGTCCACGCGATCGTCCTGGCCGGTGATGGACTCATACCGCGATGGGCGGCGGGTATCAGTCGGGGACGGGTCGGTCGCCGCAGCGTCGTCTTTTTGTGAGGCGGAGTCCATGGTAACTGGCGGGGACTCGGTTATTTGTAGTGGTAAAGCTGGAGAACGGATAGGCCAAAAAGCTGGCGTAGGTAGCTCGCCGGTGGATGTTCCGCTCCTGTTGTTTTTGATGTTTGACCTGTCTCGAGCTGGATGTGGCGGAGGAGATGAGAGGATGCAAAACTGAGGTGACGAGTCGACGTCGAGAAACGATCAGCGAAATCAGGCTTCGGTTTGCATGGCAGTCGCACAGAGCCGTCGCGGCAAGTTCTTGCTTGGGACAGTGCCTGATGAAAAGGAGCTGTTAAGGTATGGTTCGATGCCCGGTCGATGCTGCGGTTGCAAGTGCGAACAAATTGAAGGAGGGACAATAGAGAGGCACAGGTCGATCGGGACGGGAGCTGAGGTGCTCCTGGACTGGACAGACGAAACACCGGCTGCGATAACAAACAACAGGCGGGAGATAAGTGAAGTAGCAAAAACACCTTAGGAAGAACTGGGAGAAGGCGTCGCCCAATGTGCACAGTTTTATTTATTCCATCGTTTTACAGGTGACCTGATCTTGGGATCGGATGGTTCGCCGTGGAAGACCGAAGGAATCGGCAAAGTTGGGGGTCATTGGCTCCTGTGAAACAGTGAAATATCACGGGAGTGCCAAATGCAGCAGCAGCACGAGGAGTGGAACTCGACCGAAGTGCGATCCACTGCAGCGCGCGATGCGGGCGATGTAACCTAGGTAGAACCCCCGGCGTTGGCCAGCGACACAGCGTGCGGCGATGCCGGGTTTGGCGCTATTTGGCGCTGTTTGGCGATTGGCAGCACGCAACAACAAAAACCGGGAGGTGCCGCAGGCTCAGCCCTGAAATCAAGATCTCGCCAACGGCATGTTCTCGGTGGTGTACATACACTACAGTAGATGGGTATCCATCCCTTGCTATTCACATTAATGAATACTAGACTCCCGTCAGTATATTCCCGTCGCAGTAAAAGCCTCCAAGTTGGTAACCTTGACGTTGGGTCGGAGGCTGTTTGGCCCTAAGGTACCGCCAGCTGTGCCCTTTGCGCCGCAAACTGTGGTCAATTTATAGCTGTCCTTCACTGGCTTTTGAATCCCATCCAAAACGACCAGAGAGGATCATCCTTTGGGTACCGTTGAGCCACACCATAAACCTGACAGGCGATGGATAGGTATTTGTAGCTCGGTTGATGCAGCCGAGATCGATGTTCCCGTTCTGCCTCCCGCTCAGGTTGTGCTATGGACACAATTACTTCAGAAATAAGTTGGACATTATCTAATCTGGCGTGCTGTAACACCACATCACGCCATCCAAATACAACAATAGAGAGTTGTGGCCTCAAGCTTTTGTTCTTGAAGCTCCCGTCTTGAATGAGACTCATTCTCCCCGTGATTCTTGTGTATGGACAGTAAGGTATCCAGTCGTTCTCAGAAGCCTTCTGGCTGAGCTTCCCTCTTGGCGGTGACATCACAGCTCACTCTCCGAGTTTCGCTTACCTAATTTAAGCTCTGGCGGCACATCCCAGCTCCGATCCCCGGTGGCCAGAGAGCCGCAGCCCAGATCACGTGCCGATACCCCGGTCGCTGGCAGCTCGGCGCAATTGCGTCGACCTGAGCTGCCTTCGATGGCTGACTTCGCCAGTGGATGCGGCCTGGTGCAACCGGCTTCAAGATTGAGTTCCAAACGACGACACAACAAGCACGACTTTTGCGCTGCGATCATCCCTCAAACCAGAATCTCTACACTCAATCACCCCAGCCATCACTCTGCTTAAATTCATCGGAGACGACACCGGCCATCACAACAACCATCGAACCTTAAACCCCCGCGCCACCATAGAGCACATCTCGACACGGCATATCCAGAAACCGGCGTCACCATGGCGCTCGACAACTACTACCACAACAAGATCGAGTCGATGCAACTCGAGATTCTCAAGGGCCAGGCCGTCCTCCGCCGTCTCGAAGCACAGCGCAATGACTACAACTCGCGAGTACGCCTGCTCAGGGAAGAGCTTGGCCTGTTACAGCAGCCAGGCTCGTATGTGGGCGAGGTCGTCAAGGTGATGGGCACCAAGAAGGTTCTAGTCAAGGTACACCCTGAGGGAAAATACGGTATGTCTCGTGCTGTTCTCCAGCCTGTCCCTTCATTTCTAACGCTTGTTGTCGTCCACAGTTGTTGACATTGCCGACTCGGTCGACATCACCAAACTCACACCCGGCAAGCGCGTAACCTTGCTATCCGACTCCTACAAGCTCGAGAAGATGCTTCCGTCCTCGGTCGACCCACTCGTATCGCTCATGATGGTCGAAAAGGTGCCCGACAGTACCTACGACATGATCGGTGGTCTCGACCAGCAAATCAAAGAAATCAAGGAAGTTATCGAGCTCGGACTCAAACACCCCGAACTTTTCGAGTCTCTCGGCATTGCCCAGCCAAAGGGTGTCCTTCTCTACGGCCCCCCCGGAACTGGCAAGACTCTCTTAGCTCGCGCTGTAGCCCACCACACAGACTGCAAGTTCATCCGTGTCTCCGGCTCCGAGCTTGTTCAAAAGTACATCGGCGAGGGGTCCCGCATGGTCCGAGAGCTCTTCATCATGGCCCGAGAGCACGCTCCTTCCATCATTTTCATGGACGAAATCGACTCTATTGGCTCCTCTCGTGTAGAAGGCTCTTCCGGTGGCGACTCAGAAGTCCAGCGCACAATGTTGGAGCTCCTCAACCAGCTCGACGGTTTCGAGCCCACTAAGAACATCAAGGTCATCATGGCGACGAACCGTCTCGACATTCTGGATCCTGCCCTCCTGCGCCCGGGGCGCATCGACCGCAAGATTGAGTTCCCCCCTCCGAGCGTCGAGGCCAGAGCCGATATCCTGCGGATTCACAGCCGCAAGATGAACCTGACGCGTGGCATCAACCTGACCAAGATTGCTGAGAAGATGAATGGTTGTTCGGGTGCCGAGCTCAAGGGCGTGTGCACCGAGGCGGGCATGTACGCCCTTCGCGAGAGGCGTGTGCATGTTACACAGGAGGACTTTGAGCTGGCGACGGCCAAGATCTTGAACAAGCATGACGACAAGGAAGTGTCTCTGGCCAAGCTGTGGCGCTGATTTTTCGTCTGGCGTTTAGGGGAGCTGGAAAGAGGCGATGATTTACGCAAAAGATTGCATCATGCGTTGTTCAGTGCTGTACGATTACAACGACTCGAGTGCAAAAGATAGGACATACATAATAAGCCATGAAATCATAGCACAACAATACCTGCGATCCGACAATGCTTCATTATTTCGTCTTTGATTACCTATTTCTAGCCCCCGCGTTCTTCTTGCTACTACTTGGCTGCTACACAGCGCCAAAAAACTAGATGCGCAACGCCACTACTCCATGCAAAACTATCCGTACCCCATACTTGGCTTGCAACCTTCAACGGCTATTTATATATATATATATATGTACATGTACATGTAAGTCTGTTTATTATACGCAAGCCAACCTCTGCTGTCAGCATGATCCCATCAAAAAGCCAAACTGCCACTTCTTCCCCTTGCCCTTCCAACCAGGCTGCCGCCCGCGCTGCCGCTCTCCTCCACTCTCCAGATCCACTCCAGCACGGTCTCATAGCACAGAACAAACTGCCTCAAGCTCTGCACCATGCTTAACCTCTGCCCTCTAAAGTCCTCAACCGTCCGGGCAATCAAATCAACGCCGTCGTCTTCCAGCCAGGCCGTGTCTATGTTATCCTCCGCACCGCCAAAACCGGGAAAGCCGTTTGCCTGAGGCTGGGAAGGAGGAGGTGCTGCAGGCTGACGAGGGAGGACAACGAACCCTTCATCCATGGCCATGGCCACATCCCCGTCCGGATCCACGTCTGGGTTTCGGTCTTGCTGACGTGCAAGGCGCTTGCTTCTACCCTCGTCATCGTCGCCATCCCAGCCGTCCTGCGATGTCCTTTTATTAGAACTGCACCGCTTCACAGTCGAGGGCGACGACTGAGTGGCAGCGTGTTGTTGCTGCCGCTGCCGTTGCCGTTTGAGCATGTCGATTACGCTGTCTACCGTGCAAAATGCGCCTGTTCGGCCACACCCGGCCGAGCAGTGAACCAACATGGGGCGGCTATTCTCTGCAGGCTCGGGCGCGTCGTATGAGGCGCGCTGGATGGTGGTGGCAAGACTGTCCGATCGGAAAGGAGGTGATGGGTCAAAATAGCTGCCACTATCGTGACTGGGCTGTTGTTGTGGTGCTGCTACTGTCGTGTCGTTAGGGAGGGCCGCACGTTGCATGACGTTGGCCAGCTCCACCAGCGCGAGCAAGTGGCTTGGTTGCGCCGGAGCGCCAAAATCGGGCCACGAGGTGTAGTGGAGGTGCGTGATTTCCCGAATGGGAGCAAAGGGCTCCATTGCATGGCTGAGGGCAAATTTTCGGATTGTGACGTAGGGTGTCTCGGCCGCCTGGGCGGTACCGGACTGAGAGTTGGGTGCCTTGGAGGGTAAGGTGGTTGTGGTGTTGGCACGTCGGCGACCTCCTTCGAGGAGCGTTGAGGCACCTTCGCTCGAACTGGCCGTCGCGGGCTCATCACTTGGGGCGGTAGAAGTCGACCGGTGCTTGTCGATGTCCAACGAGATCTTTTTCTCGGAGAGCAACCGAAGCCTGATGGGGCCAAAGTCCCTGCCTTTCCAGTAAGGGTGGCACTTGAGTTGGCCGCCTTCCGACTCGGCAGTCAACATGACGATGACTCGCACATCATTGTCCCAGACTACCGACCAAAAGTCCTGCGACAAGAGTTAGAGATCTTCCAAAGAGCCGACTCAACCCGGCAGAGTAACATACCTCAAACGTTGCCGGCAGGGGTCCTTGGCTGGCAATATATCGCTTGTGACTCCGTCTGGCCTGGATATGGCTGGCATTGACATAATCGCAAGCCCCCTCTGGGCGGCCCTGAAGCTTCACCCGCGCATGTTCAAACGGCAGGATATCCTTGTACCGGTTCTTTCCACCCTGCTCAACACCCGACAAGCGGACCTGGGACTCGGTTTGTGGGCCGTGGTTCTTCGAACTCGCAAACGCGGCGTAGGCAAGTTTCATGCGGGACTGCTCGGTAAGTTCGATCCGCAGAAACTTGTCCGATACCCTCTTGCCATGGTCGCTGATCTCGATAGCCTCTCGAAGCCATCGGGGCAACCGATCTTTATCGAGCCCTGCCGGCACGCCGACGTCCATCTGGCCCACGCCATCAACGAGATCTTGATTTTGGCGGATGTTGCTGAAAAATGGATCCATTTTTTCGTTTGTGCTGGGCAACATGACACCGCCGATAACGGGCGGAACGTTTGTTCGTGCGCCATTGGTGGCAGGACCTCCGCCGCTCAGAGATAAAGTGGGTGATATCAAGGTTGAAGAACGGTCGATCAGATGAGGATACGCCGAGACAAAGGCGTTGAAACCGCCGCGAAGAATACTTGTCGTGCCTGAATACCCCTCGTTTGTGAACTTCTTGATCATGTTCAGAGCCGAAGTCGCGTCACGCCTGTCTGACGACGCGGCATCATACACAACCAGGTGGCTCGCCGTGTGCCACTTGGCAAACTTGTCCTGATCCCGATCCGCCTGGAAGGTCTGCTGGAGCTTTTGGAGGTTGAAGGTCGCCCTTTTCAACAGCGTCGTCGGGATACACAGGTTCAAGGCGCCCTGGATTCGTGATTGGGCAAACTGAGGCGAAACTCTAATGTCCAGCAGGAGGACGTTTTCCCCCTTGTTCTTCTGGAGCAGGTCCTTAAGCTCTGCTGGCGGTATCATGTCAGGTCCAGCATTTCCCGGCGTTGGCGACCTGTCAGCTTGCCCTTGTTGACCGAGAGTCGGCGAGGGCGTCTCGGTTTTGCGGCCGAGCCGACCACCTCCCTGGACCATGGATGAGTTTGTCTTGTCCCATTCAGGGGTGTGTGGCTTTCCGAGGCCAAGAAAAAAGGGTGGGTTCATGAGTCCTTTAGTCCCGAGCCTCGAGTCTGCAGCGATGTGAGCTGCATCCCGTTGACTGCCATTTCCTGCCGCCGTTTGGAATGGATTGTCTCCCGGTCCCCAGCTTCCGAACTCGGTTGGTAGTGGTGGCCGCGTGGGAGGCTTTTCGGGCAAATCGCTGCCGTGAGTCTGCGACCGTGGTGGACGAGGTCGTTGTTGGGCAGATGGAGTTGATGCCGCCTGAGCGAACTGGCCTCCGGTTGTGATGTTAAAGTGTGTCGTGGAAAGGTTAAATCCTGATCGGCCCCTGTTTGCGTCGATCTGTCTTCGAAAAGCCTCGAATTCTGGATTGGCGTCTAGCGGTAGCTGCTTCGGTATAGCCGCAGCGAAAGACTTGACCGATGACGTCGGAGTGCTCCAGTTATCATGCGGCAAAAGCGCGGAATCTCGTGGGTCGGCACTCGAGTCCACGGCGAGACCAAAGTAGTTTGGGCTGGGTGTACGAGCATCTACAACACCCCCCGGATTTGCGCCAGGTGACAGCTTGGGGGGGTATGGCTGACCAACAGAATGCGGCGCCCGAGGCGAAGATAATGGCGTCCCGGTGGCCTTGTTGGAAAAGAAAGACTGAGAGTTTGTGCGCGAGTGACCCGGTGGCTGTGACGTCGCCAGACTGGCCGTCTTCATCGTGTAATACGAGGCTCGGTCGTTAGCTCTCGGTTCTGGAGGCATTGTAAGATATGCCTGTTGTATGTGGCCGTCGTGGAATGATGTTGATGATATTGGTGATGTGTTGGTCCTCCAGAGAGTTGCTAGTGACGTTTTTCCGCTAGATGTACCAAAGAATCCTCAGCCCTCAAGCTTCATAACACGGCAGCCATGTTCATTAATGATTTTGGGATCTGAACTCTAAAACCGTCTTGTATCACACTCTTTTAAGGCGGCGCCAAAGGTGTCCTGGCCAATCCCTACTACGGTTGGCTTCGCAACAGGTTGGGCTGGCCTTTCAAGTTCCCTCCAACACCCAACTGAGTAGGCCGATGGCGAGAGCACGGCGAACTGACGATAATGGCGACGGGAGGGCGATGACAGCTGATGGGGGTGGGGTTGCTGATGAGACGTCTGGTTCCTGGATCCAGGTACGTGAAACTGACTGAACTGAGTTAAGAGAAATGGTGGGTGTTTGGTGGTCGCGAGTGTGGGGTTTTGCCGAGTCGGGATGGTCTCTGGGCCGATTGAGATTAGTGGAACAGTGCGACAGAATCAAGAAGGGAACGGGAAAAAAAGAATTGGTTCGACGGATTTCACTCCGGGGCTGGGCAAGGTGAAGGGGGTGAGGGGGGAAGGCACCTGGAAAAGGGGTCCTCGGCCACCAACCTAGTGTAGTGTACACTAAAGGGGGGCATGGGGGGGTGGGAGAAATGCGGTGAAATGGGTGTGGTGTCTGAAATGCAGACGAATGCACGCTTGATGTCAGGATGCGCAGGGATGTGGCTTTTTTTCAACGTCGGGATGGGACTGATCTGCAGTCCCAAATTGGCAAACTGGCGTTCCCTGACGTAGAGGATGGGGCTGAATTGTATGTAAATTCAGACTGTGGACTTACTCTGTACACGCAGCTGATTTCTCGAGCCTATCCGGATGCGCGCGCTAGGTGGCTCGAGGCAACGAGGAGAGAACCGATGAGAGAGCGAGCTTCTAGAACTCGAGGGAACAAGAGGTGTGTATCGTGGATGTAGTTGTATTGCAAACAAGTTCTGACTGTGGCGGCTCGTGTTCGTGCTCAACTTGTTGGCCGTGAGGGAGGCACTGGGAGGTCCCTGGCGCGGCGGCGTACAGGCTAGGAACGGTGTGGGGCAGTCTTTCCAGGTTGCGTCACTTTCAGCGCTGTCGTCGTCGTCATAGCCTGGCGGTGGTGGGTCCAAACGTTGTGCCGGGACTTGGGGTTCCGTTTGAGACTCGTAAACAATGCCGAATTCTGTAAATGTACAATGAGATGAGATGAGAAGAAGAAAGGGCATGAAAGGAACCAAATGAGAGCGGTGGTGTGGTGAGGTGTAGTTTCGTTTCCATACACTACTGTAGTGCACAAGTGCTACACCAAGCTTGGAGCCAATGACCAGGCGGCTGGCTCTTCTTGTTCAGGTTCGTGTTCATACCAGGACAGCGTGCCATTCAAGGGGGTTTGACGACGGTTTGGGATGAAACTTGGAACCTGGGTGTGGACTTCCACGTCATGAGTCGCGAACCCCGTTGGGAAAACATTACAGTGGGCAACAACGTCATAGGTAGTGTAGTGTACGAAGTAGGCAAAGTCATCTTTAATGTCTATCCACATTCGCACCCACATCCACTTTCGGGCTGTTGGGGCCTCGTACATACATAGACCTTGAGTCTTCATGGCCCCTTTGCTTTCTCTTCTGTTCTTTCTCCGTGACAGACACCCAGTGGCAGTTGCCTGCTGCTTGTGACATTGATTTGCTATTTTACGATGAGCAGGACGGATACGGCGATCAACAAAGACGTCTTCAAGGTCGGTGAGGGAAAGGAGGGGGTTAATGACAGGGTGACGGTGGTGGAGGGGCAGCGAATGCACAAATGGCGCCATGTGTCTCCTTGTGTGGACGGGACCCTTTTTGTGGCTTCTGCACTGCTGCAGGCCCACCAGGTGCCGCTTGGCTGCCAATACCTGCCATGCTTTGTCCTTGATCTGAGATGTAAGCTCGGGTTCTAGACCCGAGAAGACCGTCTGGCGCCGCCTGCATGACTGCATTGTGCCAGTCCGTCCCGGGCACATCACTCCGCCATCAGCAGGAAATCCAGCTCATCGGTTAGCCCCGCCGTTTTGTCGCCAGGCTTGCTTCATCGGTTTCAGGGTCCCACCTCACCCACGTGCTGAATTTCGCGTTGCATACCCAAGGCGTAATATCATACCGAATGGCATATTTGAGTGGACAAGATGGGACTGCTCAAGAGCATTTTCGGTATTTATACGTAATATATGTCATGTATTATACGGACGTTCTCTGTCTCAGGCTTCGAAATGCACGCCACACACAAATGTAATGGCGCTGTTGCACCAGGAGTTTGTGCATTGGGAAGATGAGTCCGGCTCCCCGGGTTCCTGGAGAAAGCCACATCGGTCCGGAATGTCAGATCCGGCATCTGATCTTCCGTCGAAGCATCCGATCTGTCTGTCGGCACCTTGAACCGAATCCAATCCAAGAAACATGCCCTGCTGGCAATTATAGCTATCGAAGCTCCGGCCGCTTGGTTGTGATCCAATGACACAAAACAGAGGGCAGGTCCAACTATGTACACGAGAAAGGGAAAGCGAATGATAGATCGTTGTCGTCTATTCATGGTCGCTGCAGAGCCGCATCAAGGCTACAAAAAATGCCATTGGGAATCCATGTTCGTCCAACACAACGCCATGCCATGCATTATGTATACAATAATAGAAAACCACGCTCGTGCCAAATCCAACAAATGTACATATGCCCTCTAAATCAACACAATCCAAGCCCTTCTTGGCGCGTCACAGCCGTATATGAAGATCCAAGCAATCGATCTCCCACTCTCTTTTCCCCAACAAGCTCCTCAACCACTCCAGTCCCAATCCCGTCCATTCTACCCTCGGCCGGGCAATATCGTCTGCGGCCGCTGTGGCAAGAGCGCCGGCAGTCGTGTTGAGCATCTCGGTGACCACCACTGTCGTCGCACTACGGGCTGCGGTCGCATCTGTCGTCGCGTTCCAACTAGGCACAGTAGGCAAGTAAATGTAGCTTGCGGCCAGTCTTGGTTGGAACCAGTTGCTCCCAAAGTCAAAGAAACAATGGTCGGACCAGTTGCACGAGGTCAGGAAGAGTATGAGGAGGAGAAACGAGCAATAGACGCATGGCCGATTGAGAAAGTAGGTGCAGACGAAGAAGAGGAAGATGAAGACGGGCGATGCGCTGGTTGGTATAAACAGGAGGGGCAGCCAACTGGGTGGTGAACAATGTCAGCTCTCTGTCTTTCTATCTGTACGAATCAAAAGGCGCAAGCCCAGGAAGAGGAAAGAACAGAAGAATACTCACCTGCGCAGACAGAACATATTGAGATATGACCGAGGGCTGCCACTCGGGGAATGGCAGACAAGTAGTGTGTTTGGCGTCCGAAAAGCAGACAGGGCAGGCAAAAAAGCCTGCTTGGTTGCGACAAAGTTTGGCGGACAAAAAGATGGAGACTTCGTAGTGCGACCAAACGATCTGAGAAGCCGAGATGACGACGAAAATGCACTCGTTAGCAAAGACCACCCAGTGTTCAAATATCGCGAGAGGGATCTGCGACGGACAATGATATGATCAGTCTGTCGTCTATACTACAAGAGACACTCCTTTCGGTTCCGGCGACACAACGGCACTGTCTTTGCCTTCCGCGTCTTGAGAGCGGGCTTGGCAAGGCTGCTTAGGTAATCCACACTGACCGATTGAAGATATGAGTCTTGGCACTCATCCTTCTGCAAGGCCTGATGATGATTGGACAGCAGGCCATGTCAGAAGTGTTGCTGCCCTGGCCTCCACTGTTGCGCACGTCAAACCTCCGGGGACTCGGCACGGCCCACACTGGCTAGATTGTGGAGCAAAAGGGTGTCGAGCATGAGGGCGTCGCTGTGATGATACCTGGATACGCTAGATAGATATCTGTAGTCGCTGCTGGTACATATCTTACATACAGAGACATGGAGATGATATCAGGATGTTTGATGACTCAACATCAAAAACAGAGCACCCGACAGGCCATCGGCCGCCCTGCTTTTTCTCTCACAGCAACAGTCGGGCTGCTTCTTATTGGATCGCTTGGGTGACACCAGGTGCCCCGCGTGCGACACGTGTAGATACAGCACGGGCCACACCCGCTCCCCAGCCTCTGCGACTGGCCCAGCAATATTTTTCTACAGACTTTGGGCAACGACGTCTCCCCAATCCTGTCGATAACACCTCTTTCGCACCAATTCTGCAGCAGCCGCTGCCGTCTCCTCTTTTTTTTTTTTTTTTTTTTCCCCTCCGCGACTGCTGCCCCGTCGCGACCTGTCGGATCTCGGGCGCTTGGACACTTTCGTCTGGCCTTCGACTTCAAACTTTGGCGTTTGCATTCTGTTCAGCATCCACCATCGTCAGGTGGCCGTCATCGACCGACACCCACTGCCAGCAACATTCCCCTCCCTTTCCCACGGCTGTTCACGAGCAACCCAACTACCAGAGCGACGCCACGCCTCCGCATCCTGACGTAAGGGTTCGAACGGCTTTCTGTTCTCCTGTTGGCTTCGAAACCAGGTCCCACCCGTCGCGACTCTGTTCGTCATGTCCAACTACGGGTTGCCTGGCGGCGGCAACGGTGCGCCCGATCCAGATGCAGCAAACAATTTCGAGTCGCTTCTCGCCCAGCTCCGACGGCAGTCCTCTCCTAGTCCCGGTCCCTCATCCGGCCCTGGACCCGAGCAATTCTCGCAGTTTGGTGCCTACAACCAGGGCGCCGCCGGACAGTCGTTTTACGGCCATCATTCCAACAACGACTCCCCCAACCTGACTGGAGGCAACGCTCCGATTGATTCGCCCGCCTTCTTGCCCGAAGCTCCTACACCGCCCGTCGGCTTTGGCGGTTCTCAGTTTCCCCCCGGACTCATGAATCCCATAGGAGCAGGCCGCCACCTTGGCGGTGGTGTCGGTGCCGGTGGGGACGAGCGGACGGCACATCTCTTGAACCTCCTCAAGTTCAACAGCAGTGGTGGGCAAGCGGGTCCGCAAAATCTGCACCAGCCATCCGCTGCTCGGGAGCCGCCCATCAATTATGCGCCTGCGCCCATGGCGCCCCAAGTCATCCATGCCCCGGCGCCAGCTGCCGCCGATCCGACCGGCCTCCTTGCTGCTCTGATGAAGGGCCGACTCGAGGCTGAGCCAGCAAAGTCGGAGCCCGCTTCGTCGTCTTCGGCGTGGAACCAGTCATCCCCGCCCAGTTCGGGCACGCAGCAGTATCTTCTCAACCTGTTGAACCGGCCCAAGCCCAGCCAGCATGATGCCGACAACCAGGAACCGAGCCTTTTGACCCCTCCCCCCGCCGAGGATGAGAGCTCCCATGGGGGTCGGTCTGCCGAGCCGACACTTGTTGGCACATTGGCTTCACGATCCGAGTTCGAGTTTGACCATAAGAACGTCGACTCTCCGCACTCACTTCACTCCCACCAGTCGCATCACTCTCATCAGTCGCACCACTCGCAGCAGACGGGTCACCAATCTGGCACTGCGGGAAGCTACTCCAATCCCTTCGATGATCTTTCCGGGTCCTCCCCAGTTCATCGCACCCCAAAGTCATCAACCACTCCCGGAGCCTCGAGTGCCGCTGGCGCCAGCCATCCGGCCCCGGCTTCGGCCCCAGCTCCAGCTTCTGTCCCTGGCCCCATTCCCGGAACCATTCAGATCTTGAAGAAGCCCGATCAGGGGCTTTCTGGTCTTGCCCGTCATCAGCAAAGACCCTTCAACGACCGTGGTTTGGCCAACAGCCCTGAGAGTGCGAGGCGCCAGCTGGAATATGCTCCCTCGCCTCTCTCGCACACCAGTGCTGCTGAAAAGTCGGATCATGTCGACATCTCTCCCGTCTCCACCGGCACCTCTGCCGCCCGACCGGTCGAAGTCAAAGAGAGTGTGTCGGACGCGGTCAATGGCCTCGCTGAGCAGGTTGACCGGGAGGCCCGGGAGGCTGTCGCCCGCGCTCAGCAAGAACAAGCCCAGGCTGGAATCGCCCAGGACTTGGAGCAATTGCTGAATGCCACAACCGAGGAGGAGTTTGCTCAGTCAGCCCAGAGCGCAGCTCACGCTCTCAAGCACGAGTTTGCCAATGAAGATAACAAGGCAGCTCTTGAATCCACCCTCACAAGCGACCTTGCCAAGGAGGTGACTGATATCTTGGACGAGGCTTCCCAAATCGCTCAGCCGCCTGTGGCCGATAGCTGGGAGAGCGCCGAGGCCGACGAGATTGTCGTGATTGAAGAGACCGCAGCTCCTGTCAAGGTATACAACTTCCCCATGAAACCGTGGATCACCATCAGCTTGCAGGAGACGGACGAGCCGCGGCCGGTGTTCCGCGAGGAAGCCATCCTCGACATCGCTCGGCTCAAGAAGGACTTTGATCAGATTGATCGCAACCTCGTCTCGGCCTCAGAGACATACATGGCTTACGGCATGTCCAAGGCTGGTGGTCTGCGTGTAATCCGGCAAGAAGACGGCAAGGATGCCAAGCTCTTTACCGACACCAAGGATCGCATTTTCAACGTCGCCATCTCCACCTCTCCCTCCTCTGAACATCCCAAGGAGGCCATCATTGGCACCGGCGTTAGTGGCACTGTATACTGGGTCCAGCTCAAGAATGGAGACCGCGATCATTTGGAAGATGCACACCCGGAACAGTACGGCTTCGCATTGCCTCCCATCTCGTCATTGGAAGGCGGTGATACACCCGGTGGCGTTCTGAAGACTCGCGCCCGCACCTCGTCCATGCATCCAGACTTTTTCGCTGTTGGCCGCGGAAAGTCCATCAACATCATCTGGCCCTCGTTCATCTTCGAGAACAACCTGTTCAAGAATGCACATGACCGCGTCGTCGATACCGAGAAGCTCCTGAAGCAGTGCTCGCTCAAGATCAACACGGGCAAGGCCGGCAAGGACTTTACATTCAGCCAGGATGATACTCTAGTTGTCTCGCTAGATAAGAGCGGGCGGGTCAAGTTCTGGGATGTCCGTGACCTGACGGCTATCAAGGAGGGCTCAGATCGCCTGAACCCCATGCCGGCGCAGACCTCACTCGAGATCAAGGAGCCGCTCCTGACGCTGACGACCACTCCCGAGGGCGAAAAGGCCTGGCCTACCTCTGTGTTACTGTTGGATAAGTACCGGCCGTACCAGAAGCGTGTTGCCTTGCGCTACATGATTGTGGGCATGAAGCAGAACCACACCCTTCAGCTCTGGGATCTCGCCCTCGGCAAGCCGGTGCAGGAGTTCAACTTCCCGCACAACAAGGAGTCGGATGCCGTGTGCAGCGTCATGTACCATGCCCCGTCCAGCATGATTGTGGTCGGTCATCCAACACGCAACTCCATCTACTTCCTTCATCTTTCGGCGCCCAAGTACACGCTGAAAAACTTGTCGCAGGTGGACTACATTCAACGCCTCGTGGCCCAGGACTCGTCCATTCCCCAGCCAGAGTCTACTGCCGTCATTAGCGGTATTCGGGAGTATTCTTTTGCCAACAAGGGTGTGCTTCGCAGCCTGACCATGCTGGAGAACCCGGCCGCCGCCGCAGACGGTGACGAGCCGACCCTGTTTGAACTGTACGCCATGCATTCCAAGGGCGTCACTTGCTTGTTTGTTAAGCAGGCGGAACTCGGGTGGACCAAGGACAATAAGGTTATCCTGTCTGCTGATGCCGTCGAGACCGGCTTGGTCACCATCTCCAAGCTCATCGCGCCCCCTCCTCTCCAGCCAACCGAAACGTCGGCTCCCAGCAACGGTATCAACGACGCCAGCACCGCTCCTCAAATTCGCATAGTCTCGCGCAACGCCAAGGAGGTGCAGAAGACGCCGTCTTCCCAGGGCGAGGAGAAGAAAGGAGCTGGTGTGTCAACACCGCCCAAGTTCGAACGCAAGGAGGAAAACGACACGCCAGCCCCGCAGCCCGAAAGGAACGAAAAGAAGGGAAGGAAGAAAAAGGCGGCTCAACAGGCCCAAGCCCAGGCTGCTGCTGCCGCGGCCGCCGGTGCCACCGATCGTGACTACCTTGGGTCCAACGGCGCGGCCGAGCTTACCAGAGCTCCTTTGCAAAACAAGCTTGGCAAGGCTCCTCGTGGCAACAACGTCGATCAGCCGTCTCTGCCCGCCAACATTTCCGCAGAGCCATCTTCGACCGCCGTCGCGACCGCCATTTCTTCTGAGCACCTGGAATCAGCCGTCAATAAAATGGAATCTCGTATCGTTGCCAACATCTCCGATCGCTTCAATGCCGTATTTAGCGACGTCCTGAAGCAGATGCAGGAGATTCAGAAGAAGCGCGACTCGGAGTTTGCTGCGAGCCAGTCTCACTTGCTTCAGATGGTATCTGATGTTCTTAACGAGAACACCGAGTCCGTGCTGCGTGGCCTGATCATTGACCAGATCGACAAGAATGTCATTCCCTCGGTGTGCGGCTCCATCGACCGCTCTGTTGCCGAGCAGCTCAGCTCCCAGGCCAGCTCCCAGCTTAGCGCCGTTCAACAGGAGCTCAAGAGGGCCTTGCCGGTCTCGGTCAGTCAGGCGCTGCAGCAGACCGACATGGTCAAGACTATCTCGGACAAGGTGTCGTACAACGTCAATGCCCGGATCGACCAGCAAATTGAGATGCAGCTCGCCAAAGCCTTCAATACTATTGCTCCTCAGCTAGCCCAGGCCACCGCGCAAGGTCTTCACCAGCGAATTGTCGAGGATGTCAATGGTCAGATCCACGAGGCGTTTGACAGGCTCGAGAAGCGCCGACGTGACGAAGATGCCAAGCTTGATCGGCTCATTGCCCAGACGAAGGACCTCTCCAACGCCATTGCGTCTCTGGCGGCAGCCCAGGCTCAGGTCTCCAAGGACTTTGGGTCCTTGAGAGAGCAGGTTCATCAATCAAGCCACCAAAACCAGAGCACTCCCATCAAACAAGAGCTGGTCACCCGTGGTCACCGTGACGGCTCCGAGTTCTTCAACCAGGCTTCTTCGGACTATGCGTCTCAACATTTCCAGCATTCCCAGCAACAACACCAGCTGCCTGTGACACACGCTCGCTCGCACCAGCAGGCACCACCCCAGCCTGCAGCTCAGCGCCCCCAGCAGCCTCTCCAGCATCAATTCAACAGCCCAAGCCAGCAGCTGTATTCACCCTCGGGCCGTGAAGAAGAGCGCGAGGCCGCCGAGCTTAACAAGCTCTTGGAGACCATCCATGGCCTGCTGCAAAATGACAACGTTGATGCTGCCATGTTGAAGTGGCTTCACAGCGGTGACAAGGCCGAAGCAGTTTTCCAGCACATTATTTCTCGGCAATCCCCGGGTATCCTGCGAGAGCTGCAGCCTCTGCTCTTGCTCTCTATCGGCGCCAACCTTGTGAACGACTTCCACAGCAGCACACCCAAGCTCACGCAAAAGGTCGACTTGCTCGAGTTCCTGCTGGCCGCTTTCGAGTCCAAACTCAACACCATGGTATGTATCATCTGGTTGAAATCCCTCCTTTCCGCCAATGCTAGATTGTGACGCAGCTGCTAATGACATTGATGCAGGATGATCAAACCCGTGAGGTGACGCCTAGGATCATGTCCCTTCTCAGGGGCAAGTTTCAAGCGCTGCATTCGGAGCTCGTCGCCGTCAACCCCCAGAGCTCTCAACTGAACACGCTTGCCTCCATGGCCAAGGTTACCGCGCAGATTATGGAATTGATTCAACATGGCGCTGTGTCTGGTCCTGTGCCCAGCCACATCCAAGGTCACTACAATAACGCTTCCTACTAAACATCACCTGACCGTGTGTTGCTCGGAGAGGGTGGAGGAGGAGGGTGTCCCGACGGGTCTGTTCGGGCGTGGCAATGCGACGAGTAGCCGAGTGATCGAAGGTGCTCCGGGACTGGGGGGGACTCGGCAGCGCGCGTTTTGTCCTCTCTTTTATTTTTGCTTCCCTACGATTTCTCACCATTTTGTTCGGTGTTTTTTGCCTTTTTCGGTCTCAGGCACCTGATTCCGGTTTTGTTTCTATCTCATGGGATTCTAAGGTTTTCTCATAGCAGTTGCCTTGGACTTGGTGGGACTGGAGAGCGGAATGACATGGACGGTACGATAGGACTTAGGTATTCATGGGTTGCATTATGTAGCAGCGAATTGTGTATTACTTTACCTCATGGCGATAGGAGCTGGCGACTTAATGGCATGCTTTTCGGGTGACTCTGAAGCCTCGGATACTTGCGTGAAATCAGGTATGTGTGGCGGTCGACCAACGGCAGCTGCGGAGATGAAGCTATCGAGAAGATGCATTGCTTGTGTAACACGACACGAATACAGACGCCCAACGATGAAGCCAAGAAGCAGCTGTGGACCTTGTGCTGTGGGGGTGGTGTGTTGTTGGGGATTAGTGTGTTATTTTACGAGGAGCAAGCAATGGAGTACTTGATTCCATGATAAACTGGGTGTCCCTCCACTTTGGTCCCTCCCTTCCTTTTCCTGTTTCTTGCTTACTTCTTCTTGGCGCCATTGTTTCTCTTAATCAGACAAAGTCACTCGAGATGGGTGGTATTAGCAGTCTCGCCTACCTCGCCAGCCTGTTAGGCTTGGCAGCAACGACAGCCACTGTAGCAACGGCACCAGCAGGAGCAGCAGCGGATTTCTTCAAGATGCCCCTTTGCGGCCGCGGCTTCAAACTTGAGGAGGCAACCATTGACGACATGCAGCGGGCGATGCGCAATGGAACTGTGACGGCCGTGCAGCTTATTGAGTGTTATGCGAGGAGAGTAATGCAGACTGATGATTACATCAAGTGAGTGTCGCCGCTAGCCTGGACCGTGCTTGTACTCTGTTTTCCTTGTCTTTTACAATTTCTTTTCTATGGTCGAACACAAGGAAAAGGCATGCTCATATCTGGGGGTTTCAACTGACACACGGTCGTGCTGATCATTAGTTCGTTGCTCGAATTCAACCCTGATGCTCTGGACATCGCGGCAAACCTCGACCGAGAGAGAAGGGCGGGAAAGGTCCGTGGCCCAATGCATGGGATTCCATTTACCGTCAAGGAGAACATTGCCACCAAGGATAGGATGGAGACGACGGCTGGCTCCTGGGCGCTTTTGGGTTCACGGGTGCCAAGAGACGCGTTTGTGGTCAAGAAGCTGAAGGAAGCGGGAGCTGTGTTGCTGGGCAAGGCGACGCTCAGCGAGTGGGTGGATATGAGGTCCAATAACTACAGCGAGGGGTACAGTGCAAGGGGTGGTCAGGCCCGGTCTCCATACAACTTTACGGTCAATCCCGGCGGCAGCAGCAGTGGAAGCGCGATCGGGGTGGCAGCCAACGCCGTTGCAGTGTCCATAGGAACAGAGACGGATGGATCTGTCATCAATCCCGCAATGAGAAATTCCATCGTGGGTTTCAAACCCTCGGTCGGACTTACTTCCAGGGCCGGGGTTGTCCCCGAGTCGGAGCATCAAGACTCGATAGGCACCTTTGGGCGCTCGGTCCGTGATGCCATTTACACACTTGACGCTATCTACGGAAAGGACCAAAGGGATAACTACACGCTTGCGCAGCAAACTCCACGGGGCGGTTATGCGCAGTTTTTGTCAGACAAGAGGGCGTTGAGGGGGGCAACATTTGGACTACCGTGGCAAAGCTTTTGGCAATATGCGGACCCGGAGCAGTTGAGGCAGTTGACGGCTTTGCTCGACCTGATCAAGCGAGCGGGAGCCACAATCATCAACGGGACCGAGATCACGGACTACGAGACCATTGTCAGCCCGGATTGGTGGGATTGGGACTGGGGGACGAGAAGAGGCTACCCGAACGAAAGCGAGTACACGGTTGTTGCTGTTGACTTTTACAACAACATCAAGACGTATCTGTCCGAGTTGGAGAACACCGACATCAGGTCTCTCGAGGATATTGTGTAAGTTTTCCAAGTTCTCTGTCCGGAAGAGACACAAAACTTCACAGCGGTGGTCGCTGATGATGAGCTTGAATTTCTTGCTCAGGCAATATAACTACGAGAATGATGGCACGGAAGGCGGAAACCCGTGGCCGTTGGGTAATCCCGCCTTCTACTCGGGCCAAGATGGCTTCTTGGCTTCATTAAAGACCAAGGGGATTCAGGATGAAACATACTGGCAGGCTCTTGAATTCACGCAGACAAGGACTCGCAAGGGGATTGACGATGCTCTGACATACAAAGGTAAGAAGCTCGACGGTTTATTGGTCCCGCCGGCTGTGGGCCAGAGCTATCAAATTTCCGCTCAAGCTGGATATCCAATCATCACTCTGCCTGCCGGTATTCATTCGGCCACGGGAATGCCGTTTGGGTTGGCTATTTTGCAGACAGCATGGGCTGAGGCCGAGTTGGTCAAGTTTGGGTCGGCGATTGAGGACTTGCAGAAGACCACAAGCGGGAATATTTACAAACGATCTCTTCCCACTTGGGAGGGCTACAAGAAGAAGCCGATCCCGTTGTTGAACATCCACGAGGGGTCCGATTAGACGCATGCATAAGGTACCTATACTTTATGAGTATTTGTAGCTTGTTGGGATCCCGAATGGATGATTGAGCTTGTATCAACACCTATTAATTTCTGTATTTCGTTTGCGTGTCCGATGAGCTCTTGTATGGAGACTGCGTTTAGGATAGACTTCCGCCTATTCCCTTGTTGGCACGCCGTGCATGTACAAGTACAATTAAGGTATAATTGAAGACCGGCAACTATATTTTGAAGCATACTGAATATTTGAGCTTGTTTACCTACTGAATACTTGGTAAGGTGTAGGTTAATTCATTATTTCAAATTGTTTACTCTAGCTCACTTGCGCACCTGCTTGTTTTCTTTGTTTAGAATGGAGTCGGCGATGGTGATCTCCAGTGACGAGAGGGGTCAACATACGCTTGACAAAATAGCTCAGGGTCCTCGTTCACTCGAGACTCATGAAAAACTCCATCACCGTATAACGGGGCACTCTGAATAATTTATGCCCATCTTCTACGATAATCTTTTACCGGTTGTTACTACAGAATCAAAAATGCCCCCCACGCACGATAGCGTATGCCCGAATTAAAGCATGCCGTCGCCAAGCCGCTTGGAGAGAACTTGGCTTCAACTGTTCAGGCGAGATCTGACTTGGCAGCCAAACAAGCTTTGGACTTGGCAGCTAAACGAACAGCAGGCTTGGCGACTACTTTGAACAACAAGCTTTGGCGAGGCTTCTAAGATTGATCCTCCACAAAAGCAGACGAGACGTTGCCTCAAGAAAACCACAAAGTCTGGACCTTTCCGCATGAATCCAGCCCTCTGGCATAAAGGCGGAAAATTTCGGAAGACTCGGGGGGGGGGCAAGGATCTTGGAAAAGAACTTCCGCAACTGTGTAAAGTGGAGTCTGTTTCTCTCTCACTCTGGAGTCTGAACCGAGTTTACACCGGCCGAGGGAAAGAAGCGCAGGTTACCGTTGGACTGAATATTTCATGTAGCTCCTGCACATGTACAACATCAAAGTTCCGACTAGGCTACATGGCCACGAGCAGCTTCTGTTCTCCAGGTTCTCTCCGGGTTTTCTCCAGGTTCCAGTATACACCTGTGAGCTCCTCCCACCTGCACAGGTCTGAGGAAAGGAGGCATCGGGGGGGAAATGTTCGAATGCCGTTGATGGGCTCCACATGCTCGGTCGGTCACCCCACGGCAGACATGGATACCGTACCTTGCACAGTGATATCGTTGAGCAAAGAAGTCCCGAGTCTAGTTGGTTTCCGCCGCTCATGCCCTTGCATGCTCCCACAACCGGCAGCACTCGCACAAATTCAGACGAGCATAAATCCGGGGCCAGCTGCTGTTTTTGTCGCCTGTGTTTGGACTCGACAGTTCCAGGTTCTGCCCACCGACCGCCGTTTCGTCTGAACTTGTGCGCCGGGAAGGAGCCCACCTAGGTCCTGTCCAAGGTACTCCCTCAGGCCCCTAGAAGCACGCTACCCGCCATTAGCCTTGTCCTGCCAGGTCTTGGTCAAGCGCTCGATCCTCCCTCCCCGCGTCTCCCTTTGCTCTGTCTTTTTTTCTCTCAGCTTTGACGGCAGCAGAGAAGGGCGACTGGAAATAGTTATGGGTATGTGATCGATGGCTTCATCATACGAGTCCGAGTCCTAGGTTTCTTCCAATTCTAACCATGATATACAGCGGCAAACGAGAAGCCTGAAAAGGTTATGCCTGTGACGGGCGACGCAATTGATGTCGAGTCCGCTTCGCTCCCCTCGGTCGACCCTCGCACCGTCACCGAGGAGAACTACCTCGGCAAGCCCACCGAAGAAGACCTCGCCACCCTCCGCCGCGTCCCTGGCAACATCCCAATCATTGCATATCTAATTTGTGTCGTCGAGTTCTGCGAGAGAGCCTCCTACTACGGCGTCCAGCCCCTCATCAGCAACTATGTCAACAGGCCCATGCCTCGCGGCGGCAACGGCTGGGGAGCACCTCCTCGAAATGACCAGCAGACGGCTGGTGCTCTGGGCATGGGCACAGTCGCGGCCAATGCCGTGACGCAGAGCTTCAGCATGTTGGCCTATGCCCTGCCCGTGTTGTTTGGGTGGTTAGCTGATGCCAAGTTTGGCCGCTTCAAGCTGATCTGCTGGGGCGTGGGCGTGTTTGGCATTGCCCATGCCCTCATGGTGGCCGCTGGTAGCAAAGACTTGCTTTTGGCGGGGACAGCAAAGGCGCCGTACTTCTTGTCCGTCTACATCCTTGCCGTGGGCGCAGGTTAGTCGTCAAAGGATGGTCCTTGTTCAACCACATGCTAACAGCAGGGAATAGCCATGTTTAAGCCCAACGTTTCTCCACTACTTCTGGATCAAGTAACAACGACCGTCCCCACCGTTATCACGCTGAAGAATGGGGAGAGGGTTATCCAGGATCCCGAGTCGACGACAGAACGAGTTAGTGAGTCCGCCCCTTGCTTTGCCCCTTTGGCTCCAGCCAATCATTGATCCATGCTGACCGAGGCACAAACAGTGCTCTGGTTCTACTTGATGATAAATGTTGGCGGATTTATGGGGGTTGCTACATCATATTCTGAAAAATATGTTGGTGTAAGTGTCTGTATCCATCCAGTGCTACCCAACCCACGCTGACATATTCAAACCAGTGGTGGCTCGCTTTTTTGATCCCACTTATCCTGTACCTTCCTCTGCCGTTGCTTCTTTGGTTCCTCTACAAGCGTTTGATCCTTCACCCCCCCGGTGGAAGCGATCTTCCCAACGTATTCAGAATCCTCGGCATATGCTTTCGCCGCGGCGGCTTTGCCAAATTTGGTCGGCACGGGTTCTGGGACCTCGCCAAGCCATCCAACATTGCAGCTGCTGGCCTCACTGACAGCTATCCAACCCGATGGAGCGACCAGTTTGTCGACGACGTCCGCCGCACCTTCCAGGCCACAGGCATCTTTTGCTTTTTCCCCATCCAGTACATCAATGACAATGGCATTGGCGCGGCGGCTAGTTTCTTGTCGACCATGCTGGAGACTAATGGTGTCCCCAACGACGTCATCTCCAATTTTAACGCCCTGAGCATCATCTGCTTCGCCCCTGTTCTCAACTACGGGTTGTACCCCCTCCTTCGCAAGATGGGCATTCACTACGGCCCTATCGCCCGCATCACGACTGGTCTCATGATGTCGAGCATTGGTGGAGCCGGATACGCCATCATCACCCACTTCGCCTACCAGCAGTCTCCGTGCGGTGAGTATGGCAGTAGTGATTGCACCATAGGTAATGGTGTGGCGCCCATAAGCATCTGGTGGATGGCTATTCCCTTTGCCATTGGCGGTATTTCTGAGCTGTTTGTCAACGTTCCAGCTTACGGGCTCGCCTACTCACGCGCCCCTCCCAACATGCGCGGACTCGTCTCTGCCCTGAACCTCTTCAACTCGGCCGTTGCGTATGCCATTGGCTTGGCATGCAGCAGCGTCATCCAAGATCCTCACCTGGTGTGGGATTTTGGCGGCCCCGCCATCACCGGTGGTGTTTTGAGCGTGGTCTTTTACTTTCTGTTTCGGCACATCGACAAGGAGGAATATGTGCTCAGCACGAACGGCAGGCCTACAAACCTGGAGGTGGAGGGAGCAGTCAGTGGTGCTGTGCAGAAGGAGGAATCTGAGAAGATGTAGAGGGGGGCTACTGGGTGAGCGGAGTTGTGAACTTTACCCACCGTAGGTAGGTTTGGGGCCGCTCCAAAGTGATGAATCGATCTCATCAGCCAGAGTGGTAAAAGGCTTCTTTGTGAGCATGGCTACTTTTCAGTAGCCTATATGTATAGTATCCACGAATAACTTTAAATGATAACATAATGAACATCTTCTATATATGATTGATCGGTGTTGTCTCCCATACCAACCCCCTTTTCAACCAAGGCATGACGAGTGCAGCGAAGTCCTACAGGGCGATCTGGGGTTTGTGTGAATGCTTTCCTCATTCTGTTTGAGGTGTGGTTAATTGAGAGGACCCCTGACCAGCGCTCGGCAGAGGTGGCCATCAGAGCACGGTCCCGGAAGGAAGGGCAGGTGGCTATATGGAAAGAGACATCATTGGCGATGATGAACAAAGATTAGATATCTCTGACCTGAAGAGAATGGAGTTGCGGGGGGTAAATGACCTGCAATGTGAGCAACTGTTGGCAGGAGACAGGCGGAAATCATGGACTGTCCGAAAACTGCAGGAGCACCTAATCAGGAGCACCACACTGAGTAGACGTGGGTTGATCTTGGACACAAAGGCTGTGACTGTGGAAAGGGAGCTCTCGGCCGCAAGGAGCCAGATCTGTTGTGGGGCTTGAGAAGATCGGGCCCGACCACGAGACTTGCCCAGGAGGTATAAGTAGACCGTTAACCCGTTGGGTATTCTTCTCATCAACAGCCAAACAACGAAGTCAACATCAAGAACCCTCACCACATTTGGCACCGGACATCACATCATGATGCTGTCCAAAATCACCTTGGCGTTTTGCGCCTTGCTGGGATTCTTCGGAGTGAGCTGTCGCTTTCAATGTGCATCGTAGGTCTCATTAACCTTGATGTGTCTTGTAACAGATCGTCAGCGCGTCCTCTCGCCTTCCTGACAAGTACACCATTGTCGATGTCCAGTGGGACCTCCCCATCAACCTCAATGACCCCAGCAGTGCCACGGTTCCGGTTTTCGGTACGATTCAGCAAGCCGTGGCACAGATGGAGAGCCAATATCCTGGATGGAATACGACTTTCCAGAATCTGCAGCCTTCCAATGCCACCGTATCCAGAATCGCTCAGTACGACCGCGACTACTACCTCTGTGGCGAGCCGTGGGTAAAGACTGGTTGGCTGGCGGTCAAGGATGGGATCGCGTATTTGAGGAAGGTGTCTAGTCCACCTCCCAAGAACGGCCCAGGTCCGAACAACTGCGGGCGCGTATCGTGTGGATACAATGCGGCAATTTATTGGTGCAATGATGTCAGTTTTTATGGTCTTATGCTCATTCAAGTTGTTCAGGCCCACCTTGATCTAACAATCTCTGCTAGAATGACGACGAGAAGGAGCTCGATTCGTGGGACTCGATTGCCGACGGTGCGTCATATATTTACGGCGAATGCACGGTTGGTGCCGACATCAGCAAGTTGGTTGCTGGACAGATATTCTACAAGGACAAGTGGAATGTCATTGTCACGCGGAATGAGTGTTAGGTGGGGTCAATGGAGACGAAAACAATGAGAGGGCTATGGGAAAGCAAAGGAGTGTAGGTAAGGTAGCTTTGGCCTTGGTCCAGGCGACGTCGGAGGCAGAGCATTAAGATGAACCACTGGTGTGGCATCTGGCTTCCCTTTCATACCTACGTAGGTATTGAGGACAAAAGTGATTAGTGAATAATATTGGTTTAAGCCATGAAGCAGATTATCCAGACTGCAGGCTCCCACTGGTTGCATGACATCCAAAACCGCTGACGGTGTTTCAAGCTGGACATGGCGAGCAGAATGGGAACCCAGAGGTACTATACTGATGGATGTACTCCACATGTGCCCCTAACCTCATCCCATTATCCTTGCCAGACTGGGGGCCCAGGAGGCTGATACGAATCAGGCTGCAAGTTGTAAATATTCACCTGGATTCCGGGGTCGTTCGACCTGAAATATTGAAAAATTAGTCGCTGCGTGGCCGAAAGTACACACCACCAGTCTCACCTATATGCTCCTGGAAGTGCAACTTTCATGTTGGGACCTGGCTCTAGATTGCCTCCATTGGTGATGTTGATCTGTGAGCAAGACAGATAAAACTGGGCTTTGTTTGGTTGGCTGGCCATGTGAAGAGCAATTTGTTCAACACGGAGGAGATACTCGCCGTTCGGAGTGCTGGCTGGAATGACGGCAGGATGAGTAGCGTATGTGTCTGTTTGTTGTCTGTCAGCATCCAAAAGAGAAAAGGCAAAAATGAACAGAGACCATCTCACTTTGAGCAGGCCACACGAGTTGCTTGTTATTGTCGTAATAGGGCATTGTGGTCGCAATCTTCCACCACACGGAGCCCGAGCCGTCCCACGACTTGGCAGAACTACCTGCTGGGACACGTGCCAACATGTACTGAGTTGGACCTGGATGGTTGATCTGTTGAGTGGATATGTAATTTATAGTTGAGCCTGCGGGGACTGTTGCAATGTTGGGTGCAGTCGTAGATGAGTAGCACCTGATGTCGGCACTGTTGGGGTTTTCGATGCCAGACTTGGACTGTGCATTTTTGGTTTGGCGGGTTACAGACCAGTCTTTGTCCTCCGCCTTTCCGTTGACGACAAGTCTGGGAAAGGTGTCTTTGTGTCTGAGTCAGTGCCAATGTTGATAGATGAACCGCTCAAGAATGGATATGACGTACAATGGGCTTCAACAGCGGCAGCTGCGAGCAACAATCCGTTGAGAAACTTCATTCTGCTTGTGGGGGACAGCAAGTGATTTTGCGATTTTATGAGCGGGGTCGAGTGTGGAAAGGGGCCTTATATACGCCTGGTCTGATATAGTCAATCTTGTTCCCTCCTCTGTCATATTTGCAAAGACATGCAGTGGTTCCCGTTTGTGAAAGGCGGTAGTGTACTTCCGTGACCTTCCTCTTATGGATCTCCAAGGCTCTTGGGTTTAGTTGAGGTTTAGCCAAATTTATCAGTCTTGCAGGTGACTCGGTAGTTGAATAAATGAGGACGATCAACGGATAGATTGCCTGCGGTTCCCGAATCCGGCATTCCACTAATTAGGCCTCTTCCTGGTTTCAATGCACGGCAGTCGCGCAGACATCATGTGACAACAAAACTAGACCTCCAGTCTAGCTTTTGTACTTGGTATTTTCGGGTATGAGACATCAAAGCTCGGATTGAAAACTACCAGGAAAGTTCGGCGCAGCATCTCCAATCCAAGCAGTCCCGCACCGGCTATCAGTATCATGTCAACGGCCCTAGGTTGTCCGTCCAAGAACAGCTTTCGGAAACCATGTCTACAACCACCCCTGTCTTCCTTAACCAACTTGCAACTTAGACTCTCCAGACTAAGTGAGTTTTCCAGCGGCCAGCATCAAGACGATCGTATCTTCTACACAGTCGGTAACATCCACACCATGACGTAACTATGGCTCAAAGCAGCTACAGCAGCTTTGGACAGCTATCCCGGAGGATGCGTGCATGTTTCGACGCGATATGCGGATGAAAGGCCTAACACGCCAGCAGTGAACCAGGCCTTCCTACTTTGACAGGGATGTCGCTGTCATGGGGAGAAAGGGGCGGCGAGTTGAATTGAGGGTGCCAAGGATGAAAAGGTTCACAAAGGTGGCCAGGTGGCCAGGACTTCGGTTATCGAAATAGGCCTTCAACCTTGCGAAAGAATCGAGGGCCGGTGGAAGTGCTCCAAAACCTACAGGTACAGAGAGGTTGGAATCAAATGCAAGAGATCGAGAAGAGAAAAGAAAATAGCAAGGCCTTGTCCTGCTTGCTCCACTGCCAAGAGTGTCGCCGCAATCCTCAAAGATCAAGTGAGCTCCGATGCCGAACGGAACCACCCCAACCTGAGCTCAAAGACCTCGGTCTAGGTACTGAGTAGCGCAAGGGCAAAAGACGGATCGATAAGCTTATGGCAACAAGACTGGATGAGGTTCAAAGAACTTGCTTTAGCAAAGGCGCTTCCAGCTCCAGCTCCAGCTCCAGGTCAGGCATCAAGAGCAATGGTACATATTGGGAATAACAAGAATAGCCACATATGTTGTGGGATAGCGGTATAGTGCATCTCGAATGAAATCTTTGATTTGGAATTGTGCAAGACTTTCATGTCAGGCTACCTATTTTTATAGTGCAGGTGTTTTACCTAGGTACATTAGCCACAAAAGGCAAACAACAAATCACCATCAACAAAGGTAGAGGGCGGCGTTTAAGGCATAGGAGTAGCACAAGGACTTCATTAAGACGTGAGAATATAAAACTTTGAAGATAAGATCTGAAATGGTTGAAGAACCTAGCTGATACTGGCCTGTAGCCACCAACCCCTGTACCCCTGAGCTAGTGACCCCATGTAAACAAACAGCTTCCACACTTCAGCTTCTTAATCTTCCCTTCAATCGGGATATACCTTTAGTACTCATCCAATCCAACGACTTGATCGGGCCATAGGGATGCGTCTACAGGACCACATCTGACTTCGCGGTTGGTAAACTCCTCGTTTTCGTTTTCCTCTTCGGTGCAGGAAAGAGTCACTTGGGTAGTCCCTCTGGTGATAAACGTCCCACTGTCATTACTGTCAGCTTATTTGCCGTCCAGAAACGGGTATTGGTTGAAGGCACATACGAGACCTCGCCTTCACTGCACAGAATAGTTTCTTGAATGGCCAGTGAACCGGTCGATTTATTGAACCTGAAGGTAACTTGAGATCCCTCAGGTGCTTCCTCACCCAATGAACACAGGTACTCTTGCTCCCCGTCGAAAAAGCCAATTTCGGCATTGGTGTTACTGGCGGCTGTGCAATCGGCGGTATAAGTGGTCGCGGAGTTGCTCAAGTTGAAGGATACATATCCCCAGGCGCTTGGCTCTTCGTCGGGTACGGACACAATGGAAGATTGATACTCGAGCTGCAAAACTGACCACTCAAGATCGAGGATGGAGTTCCAGCACACGCCATCCCTTGAAAGAACTGGCTTCGGACTGGGAGTAGGGGAAGGCGCGGTGGAGTTGTCGACGGGGACTTCTTCCTCGATGGGGGCTTCCTCTAGAGTAGGGACTTCACGGGCTGAGATGATCTCGAGCGCTCGGCGATGAACAACTTGGGCCGGACCAGCAGCAGCTGCAGTGACACTGACGGCCAAAACAAGAGCGGGAAGGAGGCTTTTGGTCAACATCTTGTCGTGTACGTAGATGCTAGGATAGATAGTGGAGATTTCCGGGGCCACTTGACGGTCAAAGAGGTGAAGAGGTGTAAAACAAGTGTGTTGCTGGGGTGGAGAAGGTCCGATATTAAATACCTTGTCCATTTCTCTCCAACATCCAAGCTCGCGATGTCCCAGCCGTCTTTGTTTTTTTTTTCCTGGCTATTTTCGGTATCACGCTTCCGCATCCACTTTTCTTTTATCCAGGGGCCTGACTAGTTTGAGAAAAAAGGTTTCTTTCAACCCGTCGTCCAAAACACAGACATCAACGGTTCTTAGCTGCAATAGTTTGCGGCAGCACTCGTCACAGTTGCGGTAATGTCACTTGTTGTCTCAGTGGTCTGACTGAGAAGCTGTGCGGATCCAACTGCTGGGCAAAGAGACACTGGTACCGAGAACCAGGGACCGCACTGTCCCAACGCTGCACCGCGGAATTGTCCGATTGCATGGTTGATAGGTTCGCCTGTACCGGAGCAGTTCGTTCCGGTTGCTGTAACCTTAGATGCAGAACTCAGCACTCGCAACCGGGTAAGAAGAGATGGCCTCACCAATGAAGAAAGAGGTGGCTAGAAATAGCAAAACGGCTCCCGGATTAAGACAGGAGTATATTAAAACCCGCTCGAGCTATTGCCATGATTTCCTTCTGGCGCTCCATCAGAACCACGGATTGGGCGAAATGATTTCACGGCCACGTGCAAGGTAAAAATAGCAACGGATTCATTCAGCCCATGGGGGGGTTAGTTTCCGGCGAGTAAGTTGTCGAGAATCTGAAAGAGTAACCTTGCATAATGATAAGAACTGGGAACGATCACCTCATCGTGCGGAGAGGTATCTATGTCAGCAAGTCTACTGGTCTTCCTCATGTGGGTTATATGACCCATTTGACCCCAACCCTACCTACCCAGGTGTCACCGGTATTCTCAGGGGTCAAACAAGCCATAAGGCTTGGTCAGGGCTTCAAGACAAACCAACAAGAAAGCTGAGGCAAAAATGGAAAAGTGGAAAGCTTCTTTTTGCTCGTTCTCTTTTCTCTTGCTAGATGAGCCAAGACTGTCTCAAGTCATTGACCACCCTGAGTGTCTACTTGTCACATATGGTCGATCATCAGCGAAGAGATCTGACCCCTGTGATGTCCCTATACGCCACCATGATTCCCTCAACACCTAGATTGGGGCGATTCAATCCCGCGAGTGGATTTTGGAACTTTTCTGTGTCTTGGAGAAGACTCCATTCTCTCGAGATGGTATAGCCGCCTCGTGAGGCGGCTCCTTCGCCTGCCGTGGGCGGGAGGTCAGCCAGCGCAGCCCACAGGCCAAGCATGGCTATAAGAATCACGTTAGCTAACTAATTTCAAGGAACATTGGTATTGTGGCGACGTACTGTAAGCCTCCGGATCTGAGAGCGCTTGATCGGTTGTCGTGGCAATGGTATGACTCCATCCATCAACACGCTGCTCGAGACCAGGGCCTTGGGGATCCATGAATGCCCAAGGAAGCACATGAAAGAACTCGTGCATGATGGTCAAGTGTGGAAAGAACCACTCTATGTTGCCAATACCCCTTCCAAAACTGGTCAGATCATTGTGGGCGCTTGCGTGGAGTCTAAATTAAAGTTAGCAAGTTAAACTTGTCTCTTCAACTTCAAGACATTGCTCCCGAATCAGTTGAAAGGTAAAGGTCAAGGACAACTCACAAACCTGGCGTTCTCGGGACTGTATTCCCGAATAAGTCGTCTATGTTTCGTAAGTCTTCCCATACGCCATCGCAAATCGTAATATCGTAAAACCAAGCTGGACGATCAGCCCTTCGTGTGAAGTGAGGATTTGTCTCGGCGTATACTTGATTCCCGCCATCAAAGTCCTGGCATGAATGTGCCCAGTCTCCTGGCGAATCAATCCAGACCGAGTTTACTGGATCCCATGAACGCGGGCCATGCTTTTGATACCGATCTCCATTATCACACCATATCTGTACGTTAGCCTGCGTGATATCGAGAGTGCGGTCCCAGTCATATGCAAGACACTCCATAGCTTGAACAACCCTATGACATGTAGGTTAGCTTACCTAGGTTCTCAAAGTCCCCTTGAAGGAAAGATGAGGAGTAGTATAGAGACAGAGGTCTTGATCGTATTACTCACGTGTCGTAGGCTGTCCTTGAATAATCCCCTCCCCACAAGCGTCTAGCTTCGTAGCCAACATCATGAAGAGATTGATCTTGCACGGTCACTTTAAAGGTTGCCCAGAAAACGGTGGCAAAGTCGACATCGGTAGGGTCACGCAGTCGGTTGGCGGCGCTTCGGGCCTCGTAAAAGACCTCATCCATGAAAACATTGAAATCTGGCTGCTTCTGATAACACGATTCATGAATCCAATAGTGATACATGGACGGCGGGTTATAGGGTCCAAGACAAAGTCCGAGCCCTGCGAAGCAGAGCAATGACAGAACTGTCCAGAGGTGGCCGAAGTACTTCATGATGCCAGTTTGTTGTTGCTTGAGCTGGTTTATACGTGGCTAACGAAGTGCTGTGAGAGGAAGTTCCGGAAAGCCAACTTGAGAAGTGTCTGCATTATATAGACAGTGATGTGGGTATCTCTATATCTCTGCAAAAAGATTTCAAGCGGAACATGAGCTGGAAGGGCGGAATTTGTGCTGTCTATCAGGTTTGCTGCCAAGGCAGGGAGGACTCTGCGTTATCTCTCATTCGGGATTGCTCCCAAGTGGTGAAGTTTTGTTTTGGGCCTTGCGATGGTCTTGAAAGCTACCTTACCTAATCATCATCCCATTTTCTTATCGAAAATAATGATATTGCAAGAAAATTTAAGCAGGCGCATTATCCCTCCTTGTTTAGCCCAAGACCTTGCAGCGGTAAGGGTTTGGGCCACTTTATCGGGTCTCTGTAGCTCAGTGGCTTACAGATGGGTCAATGGCGGAGTAACTTGATATCGAAGATCAGTTCAGCGGAGACCAGGCTGCCTTTGTTGAATCTTCGGTGTTGATGTCACCCTAAGATTGGGGCGGTGCGTGTGGAGAGGGACCCTTCTCAAGTCCTGGAACGCTTGCGTACCTATATATTCTTCAGGTCCCTACCCAGCATTATCATCGCCCTCTGCTTTGCATTCTCTCGCACCTTCAACAGCGCACTCATCAGTTATCTCGGCATTACAGAACTAGACTACCACAATGGTTTTCGGCACCTTGATGGCAACTTTGGCCCTCTGGTTGGCAATTCCTGCAGCCCTTGCTGTCACATCGCGAGAGATGTCAGTTACAGCCTCACCCACGCTTCCTTCTACCGTCACTCGTTCTTCCAACATCGAGATTCAGCCTTATGTTACGTGGAACCAAGCCGCCAACCAAGATGTGGTCTGCCCCGAACAGATTGGTGGCGAGCTTTGGTATTGCTGGGACCGTAAGAATTGGACTGAACCCCTTCCACTGTTGACCTGGCAAGCTAATCAAGTCCTAGACTGGTGTAGAGGAGAGGATGTTACTAAGCCCGGACATTGCTATAAGATTAATCCTATGGGTATGTGAATTATGCACCTGGCAAACATGAACACTGCTAACATCAAGTCTCTAAATCCAGGTTATCAGTGTCAGTGCAAGCCCATGCCTCGGCCTGACGGTAACGACGCGAGCATGACAACTCTCACAACCAAAGGGACGTTATGGGGCACTCCGACTGACGTGACGCTTACCTATGCCCTCGAAACCCTCGCAGCTTACACTCCTCTGCGTAAACACAAGATAACAACCCTCTACAATCCCTTTCCGATGACCACAACTGCCACCAGCACAACCACCACGGCCAACGTCGGTCTTGGTTCGCCGGCCGAGACCGTTGTTGCTGTCATTGCAGCGGGCGGGACTATTTGGATGCTTCTGGAAGGCTGGATTGGGCCCGCTGAAGCCATCATGGCAGAACTTGGCCCAGGCGATCTAGAAGAGGGAGACGATCCCGCTTGTCCGGTAGATTACGACCACAACTGCGCAGACCCTCTCTGCTTAGGGCAGCTTCGGGGGATGTGCACAGTAGGCGATAGTATCAATTGCCCTTGCATACAGTGTCCGGATAAGGCAGATCTTTTCTGCGACGTGGAGGAATGCTCCGGAGTCAGTGGTCAATGTACAAAGCCAGGTTGGGCGGAGTGCGCCTGTACTTATAGGCCTTGCCCAGGAGATACATCAGACGGGGCACCCAAGTGCGACGATGCCAAAAAGTGTGGCGGGCCTGCTGGTGAAGGCCCAGTGTTAAGCTGGACATGCAAAGGGTTGGATGATGGTTCGCATGCTGATAAGCGGCTCTACCAAGAATGCGTATGTCAGCCATACGATGGCCCGGAACCGTTGGTCGTCGATGCGAGCGAATCAGATATCAATGCGACGATTAACATATTGAGATATCTCCCAGCATTCACCGAGGATAGTTGGCCAATCGATACGACTTTGAAGGTTGCCAACAGTTCTTGCTCGCTGAGCAGCCCCCAAGTCCTAAGAATTCACAACGCAACAGCCGACATCATCACGGGACTAGACACTTTCTATGAGCCATTCTGCGATGAAAATCACGGCCGGCTGATCAGCGAAGCCCTTGTTGACGCTCGCTTGTCCAACCTCACGCTCGTCGACAACATAAACTGGGGTGCCGATCGAACGCCGGTATGGTTCTCCGTCAGACCCTGGGATGACCGCCCTGCCTCGCACAAGTGCGATATCATCCAAGGCTTCGACAATTTCACGCTCAACGCAGCCGAGTGTAAGTCCGCTTTTGCACTTGCGGCCAGCAACTGCGACCCAGACAATGCCTACTATAGCAAGGGTGGCTCAATGCCCGGCTACTGCTTGGTCTACGAGATTGTCACCGAAGAAACCTACGACGAACTCAGTCCACCTTGGTCTACCGTCTACACGGAAGAGAAGCTTCCACAGTGTGGGGATGACCACAAACCACGGGGAGGAGATGATGGCATCGGTTTGAAGCGGGATTTCTGGGGTTGCATGGCTACCAAGTTTTGTAGCGATCCGACAAACTTTGATGGCACAAACCACAAATACAGCACGAAAGACTTCCAGTGGGAGCTTGGTTGTAACCGCTGGGAAAACCTGGAGCAACCGGACAACATTACCGCAACTCCGTATTACCCTCAGTCCAAGTATGGAAATGATTATACGTTCACCTACCAGGCCAAGAACCTGACCGACCCCGGCTGCGACAAGTCAAGATGCCAAAACTCCTTCAACCATTTCATGTACTCCAGCTGCGGAGTGTCATCCCCAACTTATGACGAGATGGTGCCCTCTGGAAGCATCAAGGAGCTTTTCGGATGTGGCGAATTTGAATACACCATCGAGCCTCCTGAGACTTTTGACGTGTCTTGCACACTCAATGAGACCGACTACCCGAATACGCCGGAATACCTGCAGCCGTCTGAGTTCAAGATGACAGAGGTGGAGCAGCTCATTGATGACTTTTGCTTCGGGAACAACACTTATATCCCGCATCCTTTGCCCGCCGGACGAGAAGATCCCACCTATCCTCAGCTGACGAGACAGGTGGGCGGTGAAAAAGGGCCGTTTGTCCGTCTGGAGCAGGTCTTTGCTGTCGACCGTGCCGGAGGGGCGCTGGATCCTGAGATCAGCACGGCCTGCCTCTACCCCAACCCTGTCAATAATTCCCATTACGGGGGAGATCGATGTGTGAAGATATTTACGGCCGCCATCAATCAGTGCAACGGCGGAGATGGCAACGCCGAGATCCCGGGGGCATGGGCTTTTGAGCACGAGGACCCAAACGGCTGCGTTGTCTATACCATCTCAGCCTTTTATTGGCATAAGAGGGGTGGCAAGTATGTTGCTGGCTTGGATGATCTCTTCATTGGAGTCTATACTGCTGCATCACAACTGTGGCGACGTGCCATGTCATGGCTTGGCTGAGGACAGGTTTCAGCTTGCAGGCAGTGCCCACATCTCAAATACAGAGGGGATCTCTTCTTTCAAGGGTGACATGAAGCTCAGGCGGGACAAGGGGGGAACTAGATACATTCTTGGGCTTGATGAAATAAAGTAACTATGTGCGTTGAAAGTGAAAGGAACACGGTACATGCAGCAGCAGCAGTAACCAAACATAAAAATGATTCTTGATAACTGTAACTTGCCACCACTGCCTCTGCCATCCTTTTATTGGTGGTCTTGTTTACCTGCCGGCAAAAGTTCCTTTTCTTACACGTTGACAGTGGAGCCGATGGGGCCGAAGCGGATGTTGGACCAGACAACCTTGCTGTTGTGTATGTTAGCATTTGGAACAGCGTGAGAAGAAAGAAGGGCAAGCATCATCAGAAAAACGTACGCGTTGGGGAAGTTGGCCTTGACCTCGGAGGGAACACCAGAATCCTGGGCGCAAGGGCCACGGGCGGCACCGGGCTCACCCTCCTTGTCAGGGGGGTAGATGGAGTCGAGCCAGAGCATGTTGGCGTAGTGGTCGGCCCAGATGGACATGACGAGGACCATGGGGATGCGGAGAGCAGCGTTGAGCTGGGGGAAGTCACCGACCTCACGGAAGCGGTTGCGGTCCGTGAAGACGTCGAACTGAGTCGAGCAGAACCCAGGGGTGATGTTGGGGCTCTTGGGGATGCCGTCGAAAGTGGGAGCGGGAGCGAGAATCTTTTGGTTGTTCTGGACAAAGAACTGCTCAAGGTTGTCGTCTTGGAAGCGCGTGACGACGGTGAACTTCTTGGTGGTGTCGACGGTCTTGCCCTTGCCGTAGAAGTCGGGGTTGCCCATGCGGTAGGGGTTGTAATCGCAGCCGTTAGCATCACACTTGCCGGCGAAGCGGTCGTCGGAGTAAGTGCCACCGCACGTATCACGCTCGCAGACGTGGTAGTTGTTGTCCTCGCAGGCGTGGGGAGTGAAGGCATAAGCGTGGGCATTGGACTCCCTGTTTTGTTCGTTAGCGGATAGGTTTGCTGATAAGGAGGCACAGAAAGGTAGGTAGGTAAGCAAGCATACCAGACGTCGATCTCGGCGCAGCAACCGCCATAAGGACCAACACCGGCGTTCTCATCGTTGGTCGACTCGCGCCAGCCTTCAACGTTGGCCTTGCCGCCAACGAACTTGAGATCACGGGCACACTGGGCGTCGCAGTACTGTTTTTTCTTTCGCGTCAGTGGCTTGTTGGCATGGCAGCAAAGGATAGAAAAAGAAGACTTACACCAGTACCGTACTTGGCACCAGCCTTGTTGGTGGGGTAGCTGCGCATGCCACCGTCCTCCTCCATAGCAACAAAGTACAGGGCCGAGTTAAGACCGCACTCGACGGTGGAGAGGTCGACGTCGAAGGTGAACTCATTGTTCATAAGGGTGAACATCTGGTACTTGCTGTTGCCGTTCATGAGGTAGAAACGAGAGCCGACGTTGGTGCCGTACTCGTGCTTGGTGATGAACTTGAGAGTGAGCGCGTCGCCGCTGGTAGAGGCACCGTAGGTCTGCTGGTAGTTGCCGGCACCCTCCATCAAGCACTTGGAAGCGCATTCCGTGGCCGAGTTGCAAGCAGCCGTGTTCCAGGCGTTGCCGTCGTAGCAGTTGACGTTGCCCGAGGTGTGGATCCAGCGCCAGTTGGAATCGATGACGACCTCAGCCTGAACAGTCGTGCAGTTGGCCTTGCCCGTGCACCGCTTCCAGGTGATGCGGGGATGAGTCTCGCTCTGCTGAGTGCCGACGCCCTGACCGGCGACAAGGCCGGTCATCAGGGAACCTGCGGCCAGGTACTGGAGATACTGCTTCATCATCATGGTGGGCAACTCTTTTCGACGGTGTCGAGGGATAAGATGGGAGAAGGGCCGGTGTTGCGTGATCGAGAAGGAAGAAGGGCGACGGTATCACAGGGTGAGAGCTCGTTTATATGTTCCTCTGGGCCCTGGAGAAACCGACTGAGAAGTGAGAGTGTGCTGCGACGATCCCGACCTCGACTCCCGTGCTGGAGACTCCCGATTCGGAAACTTGGTTGCAGGCACCGCGTGAACCGTTCAAAGAGCCGCTGCGTGGAAGACTGAGCCGAATTCCCATATCCAATGCTGTGCGGTGCCATGCCTCCTAATTGATCAGCCAACGGTTAATCGCCCATTGATAGGGGGAGAATCCGCGGGGTGCCTTGGCGGTGGCAGCGAGATAGATTAACTGCCGTGGAGATCTGGGGTAGGTAGATGGGGAGGGCAGTCGATGTGGTGTGGTATGTGTATTGTTTACATTCCGCCAGGGTCTGTTGCCCCCCTGTCCCACAGCGTATCGAGTACAGGCAAAAGCAAGAAAAGGAAAAGGGGGGGCGATGCTCCTTGGTGCGCCTCTGCAAGGCCTGCTTGCTGCCAGCCGCGGCAGCAATAGCAGGCGTCACGCCCACTGGTGATCCTCTGGTCTTTTCCCCGGTCGGTTTGGGACAGCATTGGAGGCATCGCAACTGAACACGGAGACTTGGCCCCGCAGTGCAACGTCGTCTCCAACCAGAGGTCCCTTCCCACAGCCATGTTCCGAGCCGGCCATCTTTTGATCAGGAACAATATAAACGGCAATTAAAATCGGCCCCTCACCGAAGTGCCGAGCCCGCTTCGATCCGCCTCCCCATTGGTGTTTTGGACGTCGCTGGTATCCCTCACCCACCTTACTACGCCGTCTGAAATTTCGGCGCCGAGACCTTTGGGGAGCGGCAGTTGATGCAAGCCTGGCCGCCCACTGCAACAGCACCTGGTCTTGGCTTTATATACGGCTGGTATGATCTTAATTATCAGCTGTCGGATGCCTGTACCGGAGTGCCTTATTTCCCCATGGGCCTTTTTGTCCCTTGCCCCATTTCTTGCCACTCAACAGGCGTCTGCTGCCAGGTGCAAAAGTGTGAAGAAGGATGGCCGTGTTTGCCCGTGAATTTAGCCCGGAGGTGCAGATTGAGTAAAGCGGAGCCCCCTGCTCCGATTCGTGGGACCGCCGAATACGGCCAAACTACAGCCTCCCACTTTGTTCCTGCAGTAGGTAGGGAACTGCCCGATGACGCTTGTTTCGTGCCGGTATCAATTAGGTGCCTGTCACCTCTCGACGAAACATAATTGTGCTCAGCTGCCAGTGGAGTCTTTTCCCCTTGTCTTTTCTTCTCAAGGCCAGCTGAGCCCTTTGAAGCGGGTTCTTAATGAGTGTATAAATGAAAGGAAAACAAGCTCTGCTCCGAAAGGATGTTGTATTTCGCCATGTTGTATTCCACGTAGGCAGTCAGGTGCTGTCGCTTAGACACCAGTGGCCGCATTCCGATCCCTCCAAATGAAACCATCTCCTGAGAAATGGGTAGCGACAGTTGGAAGGGAAGTCAATTTCCCGGTCAGGCACACAAGACTCCAAGATCGCTCGGAATGACGGACTGTTGTCCGTAAGGGAGATGGGGGGTAATCGAAAGAGGAACTGGCTCTGTTGATCTCAGGCTGAAGTGACGTTTAGCAGTGTTGTTCATCTTTTCTGACAAGACTGACATCAGTCACCAGGACAGGTCACTGTAAGAGAGGTGATCGAAGAGCAGCCGCAGTGTTGCCACTCATTCCAACAATTACAACATTGTGAGATGGGTTAATGACTGTCAACCCGGGACAAGGCCATCACCATTCCAAGATCCATTGCGATTCGCCCGCAAGGCAGCTCTCTCTCGGCACCTTGTCTGGGCAATATACCGAAGCTCCCACCTTGAGCATATTCAAGTTGTCTCTTCTGCGCGTTTAGGTAATTTCTCGAATATTGGCAGAAAACTTCACGAGGTATGGCAAGGTTTTCAATGTGAGCACACAGCGCTTGGGTTACGGCACTTCTCATTGATTTCACAAGCTGTCTTGTCACCATACCGCCTGTACTAAAACTTTAGGGCGGGTTTCATTCAGGCGATGTTGATGTGAGTAGCAAAGAAGGGCTTGCACCACATTCTCTCGTTCATTGCTTTTTCATGGTAGCGGCCATAAAAGTCGGCTCTTGAAAACACAAGCAGGAGACAACACAACGAAGTGATAGATTAGGGAGGTAAGCATAGCAATGACTGATGTATTATGCATCACAGAAAATATATGATACCTTCTTACAACTACCAAGTATGAGCATCAGCCAGCACACCCTCGGAAGCCTTTTCGCTCAACATGAACGTGGGCAACACTGGGAACGGCCCCGGGACTCGGGGAAAGGAGCTGGCATCTACCACTCTCAAGCCGCGAACACCCTTCACTCTAAACTTGCTATCCAGCACTGCGTTAGGGTCAGAATCAGCTCCGATAGCACAGGTGCTTGTAGGATGGTGCCCGAAAATTTGGTTCTTGATCCACTCAATGTCAGCGGCGTCATCACACGTGCCATCAGGATCCATTCCCCCCGGACACGGCGGCTCAACAGGAACAACTGGCCCGAGAGGAGCCGGTACTGAAGCGAAGAGTCTCCTGACAAATTTGACAGTGTCCAGCTCGGCGGCTAAATCCATGGCCGTGCCAGCGTCCCCTTCCTCGAACAAATGAAAGTTGATGCTGGGGACATCTCTAGGGTCGGCGCTGGTGAGAAGAACTTTGCCACGACGAGACTGGGGCCCAATCTTGACGGTCGAGAAGCCAAACATGTTCGGCGGGTCAGGCTCAATGCTATCAGTTGGCGGCCAGAAACCTCTGAGTGCAAAGAGGCCACCAACGAGAAACATGTCACGCTCGTTGTAAGCCGGCGAAACGCTCTTTCTGAAAACCGCGTTAAGCGTAGCACCCTTCATGTACGGTCCTTGCTGATTTTGCCAGAGCGTTACGCATGGGTCACCGGGAGCTCCGAACCAGCAGAATGGGTCGGCCGGGTCTGGGAGCGGGGTGGTGAAATTGCTTGCGGCGTGCCCCACGACGGGAACCTCGTAGTTATCTTGCAGGTTCGTGCCCACGCCTGGGAGATCCTTGACCAGTGGAATCCCAAAGGAGGCAAGCTCGGCTGCTGGGCCAATCCCCGAGAGTTTGAGAAGCTGGGGTGAGTTAAAGGTGCCGCCTGACAATATGACTTCTTTGCGAGCAAAGGCACGACCAAAGGTGCCGTCATTCGCGGCAGTATTCCTGGGGTCGGCCCGGTAGACAGACTGCCCCTGAAGATACTCAATCCCTGTTGCCTTGGGCTTGCGGCGGGGGTGGTTGACGTCTTTGAAGGTCACCTTGGTAGCCAGAGTGTTGAGTTGGATCCAAAGGGGGTATTTCTTCTTCCCGGCAGTGTTCAGGGCGTTGGCGGTCTCGAGAACGAGGTCCCTAGAGGAAAAGCGACGGGCATTCTCGTCGGAGTGGACCGCGGAGCCAAACACACCAACTCTCTGATCTCTTGTTGCATCAAGGGCGTTGACGTCAGCGGTTAGGTGGTCGATAATATCTGCAGGATTTTGACCGAGGTCGTCTGCCGCCTTAGCCATGACCGAGACCATATCATCTTGCCCCACCCAGACGGTCTCATCACTCATGGAAGTGTCAAAGTAGCCGTCGAAGCCGTGACCTGGGGTGGTAGGTGGCAGGTAATGGTTGTTTTCAATGCGGGCAAATATGGAACGCATGTGAGCAGGACTGTTGAAATTGGAGCTGGGTGTTAGTGTTTCCGTCTGCTGCCATTTATGTGAGAGAAAGAAAGGGAAAGAAACTCACTTCCAAGTGGTATCTCCGGTAAGGTCCGCTATGACTTGCCAGTCGCTTTCACTCGGCAAGATGGATGACATGGCATTGACTGCAGAGCTCCCACCAAGAGTTCCGCCGCGGGGATAATGAATACCTAGGAGAGTGGCTCCCGCAGGGGGACTGGCACCAACATAAAAGGTCCCATCTGTTTTGCGATAGACGCGATGGTTATGCTGTAGTAGTCGACTTTCGTTCGCATAATTGCGCACGAAGAAATCCCATCGCATGGAAGCATCCTGGTAGGGCAAGAAGAAAAGTGCCCCAATCTCGGACGCTGGGTTGTTGCTTTGGTCGTCACCTGCCTCTACCAGAAGGACTGAGTGGCCAGCCTTGGCGAGGTTGCTGGCGATGGGCCCACCACCAGGACCGCTGCCAACCACAATGTAGTCGTAGACATCATCCTGTGGCTTGGTGTAGCCGCCGCCGCCAGGTCCAGCAAGGACGGGGATGGTCAGGATGGTGAGGCTGGTGAGGAGAGATGTCGTGAGTCGCAGCATGGTTCAAGTCAGATCAGAGCTTGACGATGCACGCAGCGCTCTACTCACAAAAAAAACAAAGGGGGGCTTGCTGTGGCCTTTTTATGACCCAGATGTCGGGGACCTCTCTCACCTTTTTGAATCAAATCCAGAACCAAAGTCCCCAACACGGGTTGTTGGCCAATGTTCAGCCTCCCGGATCACCTCGACTCATCACAGCTTGGACCGTCCCACTAACAAAGCCGCGATGTTGCGTTGAACCAGGGATTTTGTGGACGAGCCCGGGGGGCCTTTCCCTCCCCGGACATCCCGGACACCACCAATGCATGTCAGCACTTGACCCCGCTCCGGCCAGCTTGCCGGATCAGGCCGGCGATTGGGTGTCTAGGCTCTCAGGGGGTGCTGTTGGGTGTGAAGAGAGATCAGGAGAACCCAACATGCACCTTCAACGTCGGCATCAGCTTGCGGCATGGCTTATTATGACAATACACATGCAAAGAGCCAGAGCAGAGAAGATGGAAATCTGGAAGACGAGCCGGACATTGAGTCTCTTGGCATCTGCAGGTAAACCCCGCGGGGGATGTCTTCGAGTGCTCCGGGCCCCTGTCCATTGGGTTGCTTTTTGCCCTGCCAAGCCCTCCCATGTGCTGTTTTCTGCAGTCGTCTTATGTTGTTGGTGGAAAGCTCCACCAAAACCTAGAAGGGGAACCCTCAAGACAATAGTGTGTGCCAGTTCCCTGCTCGTGGAAATGGAGTTCGGCGCCTCGGAACGGGCCCAAGAAGCAGGTGGCCAACGATATTCTCCCTGTGATGTGATGCTAAATTTACCTCAGCATTGCCTTCACCGTCAACTATTATGTGCTGGGATTCTGTTGCTGACGGACGTACGCAGGTTAGCTTGCAGAAAAACCATGTGCGGGATCAAAGTAGTATTGGTGATGCCTACCTATCTACCTAACCGGTGTATGTACAAGGCAGTCAACAACCTACTCATCCCAAGACATGAACTTCAGTGTCTGCCCTGCCCACTTGCTAACCACTTCCTTGACCTTGGCCGTTTCGTAGATGAACCAGTCATATGGATACCCGACGCTCTCCTCGCTCAAGCCAGCCTCGGGAGCAAATGTTCCATACGCCCCCACAACCACCGTGTCTTTGACGGTAGCATAGCCTATCGTCTCCCCCTCTCCAGAGGTATACACCGCGTTTCCAGTCCCAATTCCGTCAAATACACTTCTCTCCACCAAAACCTTTCCCCCATCTCTGGTGTCAATGCCCTTTTGGAGCTTTTCGTAGAAAGAATTGAAGATATGCCCCGTGCCGAATCGGAACGATAGGGCGTTTGTGACATTCAAAAAGTGGTTTCTCGCAAAGGTGACGTGGAATTTGTCTTTATCTTCGGCAGCGTTGCTATCCGAATGCCCAATTGCCACGGCTGACTCTGTTGCGTAGGAAAAGCCGTGAAATTTGTTGTGGGTGACGGAGACATAGTCGCTTCCTCTGGTGATGGCCAGAAGTTTTCCTTTCGAGGCAGAAATGTCGCAGTGGTCGACCCAAATGGACCGGCTGTTCTCGACCGTGATGGCATCCATTGCCGTATTAGAAATGACAAGGTTGCGGACGATAACGTTGCGGCTTTCTTTTAGCAAGAGGCTGATGCCGCTTAGAGCTGCAAAGAACAATTTCGTTAGCGCACAGTCAAGTAAAGGTGGATAGAAGTAGACCTACAGCTTCCAGGAGCACCAACAATAGTCTTGCTCGACCCAACAGGAACTTGGACGTCGTCCGCCTCAATAGCTGCATCGACAATTATCACACCTACTTCTATGCCCGCCACAGCAGCAGCGAATTGATCGACGGTTCTGACATAGTTGTGCTCAGCTCCCCAACCACCGATAGTTCTATTTATTTAGTAGTATTGTCAGAAGTATTGCTCAGGTGATGGTCCACAGGAACATAAAAATAACTATGCTTACGCTCCAAAAACAGAACAATAACCAATATTACAGGCATCGTCATATGTCGCCTCTTCTTGTTCGTCCCAGTTGAACTGCCTCTCAGAGAGCAGTCGGGGCTTGTTGATCCCGACCGCAGTGACAACTGTGGCCAGCCAAACAAGGGAGTGTGCACGCATATTTCTTTGATGGCTCACTGAAGGCGTGCTCGGGTTCTTTTCAACAGGACCAGGGAATGAAAACCATAAAGGTAGGTGGGTAGGTTCTGTTGCTACTTATTAAAGAGAGCCGCAGGGTGGGAGACAAAAGCTAAATGTCCATGGGTTACCTTGCATGTCACTGGCATGTGGATGCTTGATATTGGGCTTCCCCCGCTTAATCTGCTCTTCTCCAACTTTTATCTTGGGGGCGGATGGTAGGTTGTAATATCAAAGCTACGGGTATATTAACGCCTAGAACATTCGACGAGGCTCAAACGGGTAATTTAGACATTCCAATGATACCAAGCCCGGTAAATCGCCTTGGTCGATGAGAGGTTGTGCCAAGAGATCTATGGCTGTGTTATGTCAGGGACGTGGTATCATTTCGCACTGGCACCGGTGGTTCTTTAAGGCCCGTTTCGCGGTGTGCGGAAAGTACAAGGTACAAAAGATGAGGGTACCTGTAGCCAGGATCCCGGGACCAGATCAACTGAGGGCCGCAGATGGATTAGTACCCTCCGAACACCTGGGACTGTTTCAGTGCTGCATGTGCATATTCCACGTGGTATTTTATTGCACTTCATTTGTCAAGAAGAGTAGCAGAAACCAGATTTAACTAGTGCCATGGCTAGGCATGTTGTCGGCAAAGAATTAGAGGCTGCTACTTATAACAATGAATGGCCCTGAAAGGTAATCATTAGGCGTTGGAGATATTTAAAAGGTTTAAAAGAGACTTTAATAGGCATTTTAATACAATCAGAACGACTACTAACTATCTTCAGAGGCCTATCAACTATCATTAAAGGCCTATTGACTATCTTTAAAGGCCTATTGACTATCTTTAAAGGCCTGTTTGCTATCTTTAAAGGCCTGTTTGCTATCTTTCAAGGCCCGTCTGACATTTCAAGAGACCTGTTTAAACTTGTAGGGCCTCTTTTTCTGTCCACGCCATGCTACATCATGATGTAGGCACTCGTGTCGACACCGACACCGCCATGTTCCCGAATCAGTTGGCCCACGCGCGAAGGCCCCAAGTCGAGAATGAACAGGTATCCCTTCAGATCCTCAATCTTCCTTTTCAGCCAGTCCAAGCTTTGCTCAATGTCGCCATCCTTATACGCGACGGGGAATCCAGCCTCGACAAGCAAAGCCTTTCTGTTCTGTTCCCCTTCCTCCTTCTCCTCAAGCAAAGGTTCCATTTCCATAGTCTTGTCCTTGATTTGATACTCAGTCTCCTTCTTGTCCTCAGCGAGCTGGGTTAGAGTGAGTTTCATAGGCCCCACGACCTGTGCGGCAAGGGCGGGGTGGTTCTCTTGCCAGACCTTGAACTCGGTGGCTTCAAGGCCCGCCTGTGTCATTTGCCTCTTTGATTCAATGTTGGCCAGCATCTCGCGGCGTTCGGCAAGGAACTTGGTAGCATCTTCGAGCTGGTGTGTGACCTTTCCAAGAACCTGATCAATCTCGGCAAGTCGCTGCTGGTGGCCGGCCATTGTCACCATCAGGTCTTGGTATTGGTGAAGTCTTTGGACGAAACCAGACTTGGCCGAGTCAACAAGGGATGAGATGGCCTCGTCATCTTTGTAGGCAATAGGAGCCGCAGTGGTGATGGGCCGACAGGCGTCGTCATCATGATCAAGACGGCGACGCTTTCGGCCGGCGGGCTTATCAGACTCGGCAGGAATAACGGCGCCCGAATCTTCGCTCCCGTTCTGAAAGGCTAGCAGCTGCTGGGCGGCGGACATGTTGGTAAAGGCAGCAGGCTTTTGACCATTCGCAGGCGTGACCGGGTTATCGTCATTGCCTACAGACAAGTCCTCACCGGTGGCAGGTATGCTCTGGGGGACGGCGGGCGTGGGCGACTCGTAGTGGTGCCTTTTTCTGGCAGATGCGCGGGCCGAACGGCGACTTGGAATCATGGGGGTCCTGTCCTCAGTCTGAGGTATCGGCTGGAGGGTGGCAGTGACGTGCTGGAGGCTTGGGTCAATGTTCTGGTTGGACTCGGACGGATGGGGAGTTGAAGCAGCAACGATGGTGTCGCCCTGCTCCTGTTGGTGGCCGAGATGCCGGCCATGTTGCGGGTCGTGATGCTGATCCTGTTGCGGGTCCTCCTGTTGGGTGTTTTGGACCTGTTGGAGCTGCTGACTCTGTTGCGCATTCTCTTGGGCAGGTCCAGGCACAGGAGTGACGGGACTCTTGCTCCTGGTCTTGCGGCGGTTGCGCGCGCTTCGGACCCGTCCCAGACCAGGTAGAGAACGTGGCACAACCCCTTTTGGTCCGTGTTAGAAAACTGAGGTATCAAGAACACAAGAATGCCAAGACGCCTTACCTTCGCGGCTGAATACCTCGCGACAGTAGATCTCGTCAGCCTCCTCGATGTCGGTGGGGATCCAGCGGTTCGGATCAGAAGGAACACGAGGCAAACCACGCGAGGGATTCTGTGCGTGGCCAAGATAGAGAAGACGCTTGGCTTCGGCATAGTCCAATATCTGACGCTCTCGGGACCAATAGTTGATTTGTCCCCAAACGGCCTGGGACGATGTGTTGTTAAAGTCGCTGAGCAGCGCGGCGCGTGTCAGTCGGTAACGCTGACAGAGGGTTTCAAGAGCCTGAATGGCCCTTGGGTTCATGTCGGCCTCACCCCCCTGGGGCGCCATGATGAACAACACAAACAAGGACTTGAAGGGGCGCGGGGGTGAAATCAATGGTACAGTGGCAGAAACGGCGTCACGCTTGGAGTCGAGATGGAATGATGAAAGACCGAGTTAAGTTTGCCTGGTAAGGTATTCCTCATTTCCCGCTGTTTTTCCGACACGCTAAAGCGTGCACGGCCCAGCCACACCAATCTTGGCAGCCCCAACATCCCCAATCTTGGCAATCGATTGTCTCTTTGAAAGTTCAAATCAAGAGTGTCTCAAAACGACAAACTGCTCTCATCAACCAGGACGAATGTCTAGGTGTATCCTTCGATGCCCAATCCGTCATCTCGTCTGAACACGATCACTCGGTGCAGGACCGTGCCACAGCTGCTAATATCAGATAGCTAGGAGAGGAGCTCATGAGTGAGGACTGAAAAGGGACGGGGGAGGTAAATGACCAGCGGATATTTAATCAATTGCCAAGCCCCTCGCAGGGGGCCATTAAGAGATAAAAACCATCGCCCGGGCCCCTCCGTAATGACAGCTTCCATCAAGACATCTCTGAGGCTTCGGCTCAGTGGGTTGTTCCTATGAGCAACAAAAAGTGGGCCGTCGCACCACCATCGTGCCACCTGACCCAGACCCGAGCGACTGGGCTGGTCCGTGCCGCACCATGTAGGGCTAGAATCAGCCCGCCATCAGCACACTTTGGACTTGTCTGGTGCCAACCATGGACTTATATCTGGGGCCAAATGCTGTTCTTGGTGACTCTTGGCCATGTAGTTGGCGGCATCCCGAGGGAGTTGGAGTGAAGTAGAAGTAGATTAAGAGGCTCTGTCCTCCCACTTAATTACTGCACATCAGCGCACAATCATCACCACCAAGGCAAAACACAAACAAGTCCAAAAATGACCGCCTTTCGTCCAACCCCCCGTCTCTCGGCCGCCACTCTTCCCAACCCTTCTTCCCTCCCCAGAGCCATCCCCAAAGGCGTAGCGGCCAACGTCGTCGTTCCAGGAATTGTCGTCGCAGCATCAGGTAGCCTCCCCCTTCATCCATGTCTCCTCCCAATAAAGTACTTACTTACCTGACTCTATGTTTCCGTAGTGTACGGCGTCATCACCTACATCAAGTCTCAGCTCCAACATGAATCATCCACCATCGACAAGATGTTTGCACAAAAGAACACACCAGCCGTTGAAGGGTCGAGACGGAGATCACTTCTTGTCGACACCGAGGGAGACCCAAGAAGAACGCCCTACAACATCTTGAACTGGAAATAGGAGTGATCGAGGTATATTGTAGAACTGCATTTTCGGGCAGTTACCCTTGTGTGGAAAGGGTCGGTGGCGTTGGTTACGTATTCTAGCTCCTTGGGACGGGATTAGTTGTTTTTTTATGTTTTGTGTGTATGGCAAGGTGGCCTGTATAAATGTCTCCAGGTTAAAAGACTTCTAGGAACACAATGAACAGAAATGTTATGTCAATGATTAATGAAAACAATTCCGCATTGGTTCCTCCGGCTTCTCTCGAGATTAACTCAAATCTACCAGGATTAATGTCAAACAATTCGTCCAGAACCAACATGAAGCTCATCAAACCTCAATATCACCCAAATCACCCAGTTTTCTGTTCCTCGGCCGATACTCTAGACGCAAACTTGGATCCACACCGAGACTGAAACCCAAGATTTTTGTCTGTGGGGGTGCAGCACCTTCGGGCAATCGCCAGTCGTATCTCAGTAGCAAGTGGAGAAGCGCGATCTTGACTTCATTTCCCGCGAAGAAACGGCCAGGGCACGCATGTTGTCCGTGCCCGAACCCCATGTGTTCGGTGCTGGTGCTGACAAGCTGCGCGACATGCTCGCTGCCGGGAACCGACCTCATCTTCAAGAAGCGGCTGCCATCCCACGATTCAGACCCAGGGTACACGGTCGGATCCCACATGCGTTCTGCTGACACGGCAATGATGCTGCCCTTGGAAATGTAGGTCCCATCTGACAGAGTAAATGACGAGGTAGCCACGCGCCGCATCGAGACCAGACCAATAGGCTTCATTCGCTGGCTCTCCTTGATCACGCTGTCCAGAAGCTTCATGTTGTAGAGCGAGTTCTTGGTCCAGCCGCCATCTCGAAGGGCCGACGCAATTTCCTGGCGCAGGGCGTCCATCAGCTCGGGATGCTGCACCAAGTCGGACAAGACCTGCACTGTCAAATCGGTCGTGGTGTGGATGGCCGCCATGCTCATGACCAGCTGCGCAACAACAGGATCGTACGGTCTTCCCTGTGCCTCGCGCTCAAACCTGTACAAGATACTGTCAACAAGGTAACATATTTTTGAGGAAAACCGAACAGATCAGCTGGGAACGTACCACTCGATAGCATCATCATCAAAGGTGTCGTTGCCAGCCTTTTTCAATGCCCTCCTCCTTTCCAAAACAGGCCCAATGATCCGTCTCGCGTCCTTCACATGCCCCCTCGCTCTCTGACAAGACGGCAAAAACCAGTGCGCCAGGAAGCGTAAGGGCTTAGGTATAAACCGCAGCTCAACAGCCCCGCGCATGGCATCAACGGTATAATCCCGCGTAACCTTTAGCCAATCCTCATTCCGGCAAAGCTCACCCCCTAGAAACACTCGGGACGAGATACGGGCAATAAGATGCAGAATTGTTTCACGGATCTCGACGGGCTGCCATGCTTGAGTGGTGTTGCCGGAAAGCAGCTCGTCGAGCGCAAGTCTTGTTTCTTCTGCCAGGGGCTCGGTCACTTTGTCTAGATGTCACACGCAGGGTCAGACTCGAGCTTGTGTTGCCTTTCTGATAATGGTCCCAGATCAGGTAACAGAGGGGTCACTTACTCAGGTGCTTTGTGAGATCGCGCACGATAACTGCCTGCACGATTCTCGAGTCCCTGGCTCCCTCTCTAAAACCTTCAAATCCCGGCAAGTCCGCGTGAAAGGAGTTGTAAATGAACTCTCCAAAGCTTAGTCGAGGGTCATTCTTCACCTCATTGGCCAGCCGAGCTGGTAAGATGATAACGTCACCCACATCTGCCGTGACCCGAGCGGGTTTGTCAGGATTGGTGCGGAACCACTGACGGATGATGGTATAAGATGTGGTGAAGAACTCCTTCCGGACACGCGTCTTGGTCAGGTCCGTCAGAGGCTTGGGGTTGAGGTGCGGGATGGGAGACATGTATCGATTGCCGACAATCGATATAAGATGGTAAATAAGGGCCAAGAGAACAAATACATATGGATAGTAGGTCTCATAACCGAGATTCAAGACAGTATTGAGGAAACCGGCTGGTGAAAACGCCATGATGGTGGTAAACCTAGGTAAGATGGTGATATCTTGGGTGAGATTTAGGTGGACCAAAGTTCAACGATTGTGTTCGGAGAATGGAAGAGGAATTTCATGCCATGCTTTGAGAGCAGCAATGCTCTCTTATACCCGGTATTTACCACTGCTGTGAAAAAGCACGAGAATTATTCATATCCAGAATTGACTGGTTTTCTGCACAACTCAGATCAAGATCCGAGCATCCGACTGAAACAATATATCCTCTCAGTCTGGCAGAGCAATGATGGTCTAGTGCGGAACAAGCATTGCTACATGAGTGGATCTGTCCACCGAGGCTGCAACAGACAAACCGTCCATCTTCGATAAATATCTTGATGTCCACGTTGCTATGATCTGGGCATCGTCACAATCTGTGGGCTCTCAGGGACCCATCCTGTCGAAAACAGCCGGATTCATTGGTCCAAGAGGCTTAGTGGATCACCAAGTTGCATCTGCCGGACCGAGCTAGTCATTGGCCTCCACCATTGAGGATACGCAACCAGCTTCGGGATGGACATCTGCCGTTCTGAAGCGGGAGCCTGTATAATGCGTGCACAATCTGCATAACCCGGTGCATAAATATCGTCACAGGAATACTCGATCTATTTGGGTTATTTACGGGCCGGAACGGGGATTTATTACTTCAACGAACTGGGAATGGGCGAGGCGGGAAGAGTACAACAGGTTCAGAATTCGGCGGTAGTTTCTTCCAACCAGCTTACAGATCGCTGCAATTGCACATTAACATAAAACAGGTGTGCGCTTTGACTGTCTAAGCATTTCCTCTTCGTTGTAGGGTATAGGTAGAGAGACTAGGTAGGGAGGTGGGTATGCCCAAAGTGTTGCAATAGTAGATAGAGAGTAAATGTCCAGTCCTGGTATCCTGCTCCGCCCAGAGTGCCCGCCCGCCGAGCAAGTGAAGCAGAGGGGAAAATCTAACAAGAAAAAGAAAAAAAACATAATAAAGATAAAAGAGTATGAACGCTTCATGTCATTATTGCTTGGTCTTTGAGAAGAGTCAAGGACACAGGCAAGGGAAACAAGAAAACGCAAAAAGAAGAGAAGTCAATTTTGTTTCCGCCAGATGCCCCTGTCCATCATCAACATTGCCCCGGTCGCTAACATAACTCTCCAGTAAACTCCACCGTGCTGGACGGACATTGTATTATCCATCGCACGTCCGATTGCTTTCCATCATTACATTGCTCTTCTGAATCTCATCGCTTTCCTCTGAGGTCGTGTGTACGCCGTCGGCGTGGTATGTGCCGGCTCATGCTCCATGACCGGAGTCATGGTGTGCGCCGGTGCCGCTGCTGAGGTTGCTGCTGGCGGCGGGTGGGCAACGACAGGAGGGTGTGCTACCGGAATGGGAGAGTGCACCGGAGGGATGACGACGACCGGAACCACGCCGGGGTGCGCAGGTGCCGGTGCTGGCGCCGGTGCCGGCATGGGATGAGCCTCCTGAGCCGGAGGAGGGTGAAGAGCTGGGGAGGCGATGGGGGCTACGGTTTCTTGAGCCGCGCATTCCGAAGGGGTCACTGTCACATGCACCGTTTGGGTGGTGGTGACTGGGTGAGCAGCCACGGGCTGGTTCACTGTGACATGAACTGTCTTGGTGGTGGTGACTGGATGCGCGGCCACAGGTTGAACCACCGTAACATGCTGAACCTGAGTGCTGGTAACGGTATGCATGACAGTTTGGTGGTGGACAGATGTTTGGGTCACCACTCTATCCCTGACTTCGGTTCTGACTTGGGTCTCGATCTTGGTAACAGGGACTTGAACCGGCACAGTTTGGGTAACGTGAACGGGGACCGTCTGGGTGACAACATGGCTCTGAACATCGGTTCTGGTCACAACTCTTTCGCTGACCTGCACGGAAGTGACCAGCCTCTCGCTGACTTGGGTGACAGGCACGCTGACAACCTTCTCCTTGACCTCGGTCCGGGTAACCAGCTGAGTGACCGGGACGCTGACGGTGTGGGTCGCCACGTGGGTGACGACTGATGTGACCAGTCTCTGGCTCACTTGCACCGTCGTCACCAGCTTCTCGCTGACCTGTGTGCGAGTGACTGGCACGCTCACGACCTGGGTCACCGCCCTGGTTTCGGTCCTCGTCACCGGAATGGTCACACTCACCGTGTGCGTGCTTGTCACCGCTCTCGTCTCGGTTCTAGTGACCGGCACGCTGACAACATGGGTGACGGGAACGCTGACAAGCCTCTCCTTGGTGACTGGAACGCTGACGACCGAAGTATGCGTGACCAGTCTCTCGCTGACATGGACGCTGGTAACCGTGACAAGCCTCTCGCTGACGGCTGTCTTAGTGACGAGTCTCTCGCTGACTTCGGTGCGTGTGACGGGAACAGTAACCGGCCTATCCTGCGTGGCGGTTACAACCCTCTCGCGCGTTTCGGTTCGTGTATGAACGACAGTGCTGGTGGCAGTGTGGGTGACGGCAACTGTCTGAGTGACATGGACGGGTACGGTCTGAGTGACGTGAACTGGGACCGACTGGGTGACGCGAACAGTCGAAGTCTCTCTTACTGTGGTGGGAACAGTGACGTGCGAGACCAGTGTCGATGTGTAGGTGGTCGTGTGGGTGACGGGGACCGTGACGTGGACTGTTGTCGGGACTGTGACATGTACCGGCACAGATACATGTACTGTTGTCGGGACGGCGACGTGGGATACCGAAACGACGGTCCTTGTGTGAACGACGGGGACCGTGACATGAACGGTCTCCTTGACTGTTTGCGTGTGAACGACGGTCTCGGTGACCACTTGGGGGGCTGCTGCGGGAGCCCCGGCGGCGGCGAGGGAGACCAGGAGGCCCAGTGCCACTGGTAGAGAGTTGAAGAAACCCATCTTTGTCCTTCTTCCAAATATGATGTCCAAAAAAAAACTAGAAGTATACACAAAAGGTTGGCGCTATAATACTGACGATCCCGATCGTGGTGATGCGATGAAAATGATAACAGTAGGTTAAAAGTAAGTGAACGGCTTGCGCTCCAACAAAAAGAAGCAGTTCTAACTGTAGAAAATATCAAGTAATCGTCGATGAGTATCCTGCTCCGCTGGTGAATCGAAATTAAAAATAAAAAAAAGAATGACAACAACACCGCTTCACCACATGCAACAACAACGCTTGCACTGTGGATGAGGGGGAGGGGCTTGGCGATGGTTGAAGAAGAAAGGAATAAAAAGAAGGAAAGGACGAAATGAAGGAGAGGAGGACGGGAAGAGGGAAAGAGGATGGACAGGAAGGAAAGGAAACACCTGGTCGATCCGTGCAGCAGTGAGCCAGGAGATCCAAGTGGTTTTAATCGGGCGTGGTGATGTTTCCTCGCCCGACTTGGCATCAGACCCCAAGCACCGAGGCCTTGGGAGCCAGCGTTGCCATGACCAAGCCAGGAGGTGTCTGCAGGGGGTGTGAAGCATCGAGCATCACGATACGACCCCTGGGGTTTCTCAGAGATCCATGCCAAGATGTTGTTGTTTGTCATACAAGACAGGCTTTTACACTACATTTTTTTGTTTTTTTGCTGCGCCAGTGCTCCAACCCCAAAAAGCTGCTGACTTGTGTTTGCGATGCGAAGGGAGAGGCTGCTCCAGCGACTACCTATGTGATGACATCTTGACCCAGCATGATCATGATACTTGACCTTCAGAGATGCAAAACTCGAACCATTGTTTGCCAGAGCTACAGATAGTGTACATGTGCCCTGGTTCGGGTCCATGCCTGCATTGCCGTCTTTGGCGGGCGCGGGACATGCCGTGATGTCAACGGTTGTCAAGATTCGGGTTTTTTCCCCCTTCATCTGATGGAAGAGGTCCAAAGAAGAGCGGCCGCCAAAAGGGCCTGGTCGCTTCGCTTGGCCCAGTGGGGAAGCTTCAGTGGGGGCAACCCAGGGGGGGTTGTTGACTCCCCCGCACTAAGCCCCTTTCGCCTCGTCTGTGCCCCCCCCCCCAGAGTTCGGACGTCGCAGCGACGCAGGGGACGCGACATTGGAGGAGCCTGGAACCTCGACACTCCGGGTTTTCGTTTCAAGAATTTGTTTCTCTCCACTGCCAATTCTGGCCGAGATCTCGCTTTGCGCTCTTTTGTTGCAGAAAGTCTCGGATAGCTTGGGGCAACAAGACCGACCTGGAATTGGGATGATAGCTTCTTTTCTCTTCCGGGCTCAGCCCTCATTGTCCCCGGTGTTGTTGTGGTGATCATACAGCCGTGGGAATCCATCCTCAGATCATGAACAGACACTGATGAGATGAGGGTAGTATTTGTTTATGCGCATCGTGCCTTTCCCGCCTCCGTGCGTAGCGGGCAGACACCAACATTTAGAGAGTCTTCCGCCCCAGCCCCTCGAGGAATAGGTACTCTCCCATCTTTCCGGTCCCGTCTACAAGCAGGATGACGAAGCCCCAATGCGAAGCACACATGCACAGCAGTGTATGTACTGCGTACGTTCCGGACATGGTTAACGATCCGTCGTCCAAAAGCCCAACAATGAGGCTCTCTTGGTGCTTTCATCAGACTTGCCGTCAGAGCCGGGGGGTTCACATTTTCGCTGGGGCTTTTTGAGACTCGGAGCTGCTGTGAACCGGGGAAGCTACCCCACCATGAACACCACTTGGGCCAAAGCCTGAAGCGACTTCCAACTTCACACCAGCTACACTGCCTTGGCGGAAAATGTAATAGTACGAGTATGGTACAGACCTAGTGTTAACTTGAAATAGCCCAATTCAGCCGTGTATGTGTCTTGACTCTTCTTTTCTGAAGTCTCCATCAAGACCACTCTCAAGTCCAAAAAGCCCAGGTCGCGTCTCAAAAGCCATGCCAAGACACTCAAGAGAAGAGCTCAGACGAACAAGGGTATCGGTAACAAGGGTATCGGTCTTGGCAGGAATGGGATGCTGCGTGCCGAGTCCTTCCAGAGCCCCTGAGAATCCAACGTCAGTGCGAGTCTGGTTGTCTCAACTCCCTGTCCTCCATGAAACCGTCGTCTCTTTTTTCTGGCAGGTGGAAGGGAGGGCAACTCTCAGCTTCCTATGTATTTATGCAGCTGCACGCTCCTGTCTTGTTCACAGCCTTGATGCTCCGTCATCTGCACTTCAGATTTTTGTCACACACAGCCCGCCCTGAGATAATCGGCCCATGGCTAGGTGCTTATATTAGCGGTGATTAGGCGAATCATATGGACGAGGAGCAGAGTATGGGCACCTCAGAAGGCATTTACGACTTGACCAACAGCCCTGCTTGCAAGATCTCTGAAGTCGAGGGGACGCATCTGCACCTCTTGGTTGAGAATCGGTTACAACCACATTGTCTGACACAAACCAATGTCTTGTGAACAACCACAGAGATTACTGGATGTCTGCTTGCACATCGAAACAAACATATGTGCGGTACCCATTTGTGAGTGCGAGACACGAACAACACTAGTGTCTCCCTTCTAGGCACAGCATCGTCCAACATCTTCATAATTCTTCCTGTATTACTTCAAGAAAACTGCTGCCGGTTGAAAAGGGCTTCCTTGAATTTTGAGCGGGTACGACGGATCTCAATCATCTTATAGTGTAGACCCATGTTGTACATTGTTACAATAAAGAGGATCTTAGCTCAGGGGTCTCGGTCAAATTCCGACCAACAAACATTCAAGTCCTGGAGTGTATGCACATCTACCTTTGAGAGCGGTGTATTTCTATTACGGTGCAAACAATTCGATGATCAGGCACTTTTCAGGATGAGAAATTTTGAAAATTCTATTATATAACCTGGGTCCAGTACTCTCCTAATTAATTCTACAACTACCTACCTAGCTTGCCCTACATCATAGGTACCCGGGTACCTCGCATCAAATCATAGCATCATGTCTCCATCAAACATTCGAAGTCGAGACATCCTGTGGAGCCACTCACTCAGTTTACAATTGCGCTCCACTGTATCCTAATGGCACTTTCAGAATTGATATCAACCCTTCTAACTTTCTTCAACCTCACAGCAACCTCCAGTCCAAAGCCAACCTTTTTGACCACCCTGTCTTTTGGCCGCTTGTTGCTCAGACTGTGGTGAGGATCCCCCACTCCTTCTCCGTTGGCACCGATGCTGTGTCTCGGATGCGAAATCGTTGTCGTACTGGCACCTTGGCCGGGATGATGATAGGCCCCGCAGGCAAATTGTATATACTTGAGCGCATTTACCTCGTTCCATTTTCCATTCCGGACCAGGACTCCCCATTTCGTCTGAAACTCAACATCACTCAATGAAATCACGTCGCACCACCCGTTGCCTATTACAATCCCGAACGCGTTGTCGCTCTGATCTGATGGTTGTGAAGCGGACAGCTCAAAGGCAAATAACCTAACGCTGTATGGGGGGAGCTCAAAGGGTTGAAACAAGCTGGCGGCGGTGAATTTCCGCGGGACTTCGTAGTGCCCATGGCCGGGGCCGGAGCCGACGGCGTGCGAGTGGCAAGACGTTATCCTCCAGGCTGGTTTGGTGCTATCACCAGATCGCAAGGCGGGCGGCTTGTCCAGGATGTACAAGTTTTTGGACAGGGAGGAAATTCGGTGGTTGAGGTTGCTGAGGGAGTCGTCGAGAGAAGCGGTGGAGAGATAGATGGTCTGCCGGGAAAATTGCGCCAGTTCGGCTGGATTGTCCAGAAGGACGAAAGCGCTGTCGGGGTCGTCGGAGCCGGTGTAGACATTAGATGCGGACGAGTACGAACCTTTGAGCTCCGGGCGGATGACGAGGCAAACAGGGAGCAAAGGGTCGTTGGTATTGGAAGTGCGGGACGTTTTGCAGTTGATATAAGCGTGAAATTCACCGCTATTGACTGGGGTAGTACCGTTGCGACCGCCCTGAGACTGGTGGGGGGATCTCCTTGCTGGTCGAAGTAGAAGCGTGACTCGAAGGCCACGACTTGTGATGAGCGGCGGCGTGTCGTCCAGCAAAGCTGGAGAGCCCGGGTTTGACGTTCCGTAGTCGGTGTTGCGGTCAGGAATCAGGCGGGCATAAGTCCACATGCTACGGTTATGTTCCTCGAAATCCATCGGCCCGTCTGCCAGGGGACGACGAGGATCTCCACTCTTGACCCCTTTCCAGTGGTGCTTATTGCTCAGATATTTGGACAGCCCCCAGGCGAGCATCGTGTAGTCTTCTGTCGTCTTCATGATTTCTTTTTGGAGCCGGTAAAAGGCTCGCTGGCCCTCTCCGTAGATCAGCGGCATGTGGACCTTGAAGATACCCAGCAAGCAGTAGGCCGCGTCTTCGACTCGCGTGGTTTGCCTGTTGGCAGCCCATGACATGCGCTCTGCGACGTGGCAGGTGGAGGGGTCGGCACCCTCCAAAACCCAGATGGGAATGCCGGTAACTTTGGCGATAATGCTCCGCAGCGAATACTTGGTGCCAATCTCCTGCCAGTCGTGGGCGTAGAATTCGACCAATGGTGGCGCAATGAGTTCTTGGAGAGTCCAGCCTCGAGTGAACCACCGCGAATGTTCAAAGGTCCGAGGCAGTTTGTCATACTCTCTCAAGATGGATGGTATGGTTCGAAACGGGGCCTTGGGCGGGGAGCCAAACTCCCTTTTTGAGCTCGACACTGACGAGGTCTCTGAAGAGAGCTGGTGCGAAGTCACATCGACTACGACATCGGCCATGTAGGCATAACAGATATCACTCTCTGCGTACCATCTGTACATGGAGTTGATGGCTTCGGACAGCTCCGCGCTGCTCGTTTTGTCGATGCTGTCTGCACATCAGATACTGGTGATGACTGGATGTGACGATCAGTGAGAAATTTTCAACATACCAGCACGTATCAACCCATACATATTCAAAATTATCTTCCCTCGCTCTGGCACAACATCCGGCAATCTTGGCGTATCCGGCCTTTTTGCGGAGTGTCGTTTTGGACAGCTGTGAGAGGTCTTGAAAGGTCACCTCGTCGGGACCCCACGTGTGCGAGAGTATAACATAGGGTGGAATGTGACCGACAAACTCAACGAGCTCTAAGGTGTCTGTCCTCAAAAGCCTCATTTTTCATCCAAACGAGACGGGACGTGGCTGGTTAACACGGGGGTGGTGGGCGGTGAACTGTGGGGAATGCAAGTCTTGTAGAGACGACTGGACTGGACAGGCAAGCACCATGTGAGACGGCGGTGAAGGGCGGAGGTGGGTTCAAGTCGAACGGCATCGGCCGATTGGCTGCATGGCCCATCGCGCGAAGACACATGCTCATGCCGATAATGTTCCGACTTTGGGGTATTAAGCGGTTTGTGCTAGGTACTGAGATGGATGGATAGGCAGGTAGCTGACAGCTCATGTGAAGCAGCGCAATAATATCTGGGGCAAACACAAAAGAGCAAAGCCAATGCATCAGCCGGGAATCGAACACGGGGCCTATCAACGTCTCAAGATATTTCTGAGAGAACACTTGTTTTGGTAATATGCTGCATTAATTATTTATTAGCTCGGCCCGGATTCCAAGGCGCGCAGGACGAGGTGACTTGTGACGTCATGGCACCCTCTCCCAAACATGGAAGCCACCCAAACATGGAAGCCACCCAAACATGGAAACCATTCCTGGGACGAACTTCTGATGGCGGCATGCGACTCTAATAATAATTAGTATTTCTCCCCCAAGGTGAGGATTGTGCCCGTTTCTCGTACGCCTTTTTCGCTTTGCAAACTTTGAGATGCAACCCGACAAGCCTTCCCCGACCAACGTTGGGGGTGATGGGGACAATCGCAGTTACTTCAGCGGCGCCCGCCCAGTTCTCGAAACGCAGCAGCCGACACAAGATTCCAATGCCACGCCCTTGACCCCAATCACAGAGCAACCTCCTCAACATGTCGCTTCGTCCAGACTTCCGCCGACACCCGCGCGAAGCGTTGCTTTTCGGCCTCTTGACCGCCAGCAATCAGCGATCCAGCTCCGTCGACTGCGACCGGTCCCCTTGAGTTCCAGACTTACACCCATCATGACCCACGAGCCGCACACGCAAGCGCAGGACTGGGAGGAGAACAACGCAACCGACAGCGGCAGAGCAGGCGGTCGGCGACGGTCGAGTTCCGAGCCCCAGCGGCCATCCATGCCAAGAAATACCGAGACAGTTCCCCCGTTATCTTCAGTTCCCGAGAACCCCTCCCCGAGCCCTGCGCAACAGGATGAGCTACCACATGTAGGGCGATTACACCGGGCCCTCGGTCGGCGAAGACAAACCGTCCTACACCCGCACCAAGTGTCTAGAACTCCAAATGATGATGATGTCTATGATTCCAGGGTGGTCGACTTTCTCGATGTCATTGGTGAGCTCTCTTTCTCTCTGATCCCTCCCCTTCATATGAGCATAATCTAACAATCAAAAGACCCCGAGGTAGCAACCCTATCCTCCATAACCAACATCCAAAACTCCTTGTTTCTGCCCTCGCTAGGAAAGTGGGTGAACCGACGGCCAACATATGACCTCTCCCACCTCCCACCAATGCCCGGCGCATTTCCGCCTTCCAAAGAAAGCATCGCCTCTGCTGCCGCAGCTGTTCAAGAAGAACAGCACGGAGAACACGCAGCACCGCGATCACCAAGCCTTTCATCTGTCCTGGCATCCGAGCCCCAATACGCAATCCTGCCCAACGATGCTTCGCTCCATGGGTGGGGAGAGGAGGATGTCAAATTGCTCAACGACTACGTCAGACACATGCTGCATTCTCGGCGGTCAAAGATCAAGCAGAGGTTCAAGGCGTTTGGAAAGTATGTTCGAAGGCCGCTGGGCTTTTTGATCACACTCTATGCCACTCTTATTACGCTTTTCGGGCTGGCCTGGGTCCTCTTTTTGATTGGGTGGGTCTACGTTGGCGAGAAACAGTTATATGTCATCGATGTAAGTCGCCACTTTCCAGCCCTCCTTAGCCAAAGCCGCTCTCTGACAGGTTTTTCTTAGATCATCGACTATGTACTTGTGGCCCTTTTCGGGATAGTGGGTGATGGCATGGCGCCGTTTCGAGCCAAAGACACCTACCACATGTTTTTCGTCGCCAGGTATCACCGGAAAACATGGAGGCGCCGCAAAAGATTGGCGTTACCTGAGCTAAAGGATCACAATGATCTCCCAACAGGGGAAGACAATCACAGATCGGAGGAGGATCTTGAAGCACAACAAACACAACGGCCATCAAGCTCGACAGAAAAGATGACGAAAGAAGAAAAGGACGAATTCGTCCCCGTTCTGTCAGAAAAGCAGCAAGCGCGGCTGGTTCATCACCAGTCCAAGCTCGCCAAGTCACATACATTTTTCAAACCCCACGAAACTGAAACGCACCACGCCTTCCCCCTGCGATTATTAATCGCCATCGTGTTACTGCTGGATCTACATTCTTTGTTACAAATCTCCCTAGGGGCCGTAACATTTGGCATTCCTTCTGAGCGTCGACCGGTTGCAGCCACAACAACGATTCTGTGTTGCTCCATCGCCACGAACATCACCGCTGGACTCCTGATTACCATCGGGGACCGTAGAACAAGGAAAAAGGATGTTTTGGAGAGGTTGATGAGGCAGGAAATGACGGGTGAGGTGATCAAAAAGATTGAGAAGAAAAAGGAAAAGGAAAGAAAACAAGAGGAGGAGCAGAAACACGAGGATGAGGCGGGAGGAAGGGCCAGGAAAAGCCTCAGTTTAGCACTGCCATGGAAGGAGAGCGCTGGCGAACGGGGAGGAGAGTCGGGAGGTGGTAAGGAAAAGCGAGCTCGGTCTCTGTCGGCTTCCGGAACTAAGAGGAGGAAAGAGAGGGAGGAGGTGGGGAGGTTTAGTTCTGAAATCGAGAGCACTCATGGCCGATCGAGCAAGGAAGTACAGGACAATGAAAGGTTGAGAATACCGGGGGAATTTGAGGCGGACTGAAGTCAGCGATTCGCAACATCGTCGAGAGCAACCGAGATATATACAATGTACCTTAGTAAGGAATGAGGCTCAGGGATGCAGGATTACATGATACCCGAACAGAATACTTGGAGAATAATGATAATCACAGACACAGCGCTTTTTCCTTTTTAGAAAAATGCCAAACTTTACATGAATGTCCACCGCGATGTCCCACTAAGGTAGGTCACCTAATCTGGTCCTTCTCATGTCAATCATGCTACCCCACGCTCCCCGCTCTGGCTTGGTATCCCTCTCACACCATCCATCTCCTACTAAATTCTTCTGTCTCAGATACGCATAGGTATCAAAAATCATATTTATCTTGATCGAACAATCAACAGGAAAATGCCAAGCGTTACATCTGCAATGCGGCCTTTGCAAAACGGGGCCTCCCAATTACCGCTTCGTGCCTGGAATGGGGGCTGAGGCCAAGACTGCTGATCGGACGGCCAAGGAGACAGGCCGGGAAGGTGGCGATTATCTCCTACCTACAAAAGGCAGGCCAAAAGGACACGGCATGGTGGTCGGCTATTGCCCCGTCTTACTGGACTCGGGCCGTGGAGGTGGTTACACGGGCGAGGCGATGATCAATCTCCAAACGACCTTCCTGTCGTGTTGTTAGCTCGAGGGATAGGGGCCGACTTGAAGGCAACCCCGATGGTAGGAGAATGGGTCGACGGCGATAAAAGGCTGCTGATATCCCACCGTCTTCCAACTCTTTTGTTAGCACCCGCACACCTTGCAACCCTTGACCAAGGCAAAGCAAGATCCTCTTTTCAGTCCCGGTATTGGTTTTTCACTTCGAGATGAGAAGCACAAGTTTTTCTTTGCTTATCGCAGGAGTGACCGCGAAAGCGTCGGCGTACCTCATCACAGGAGATGTTGTGAACTGTCGCTCCGGCCCAGGAACCAGCTACTCGGTGGTGAAACAATACACACAGGGTCAGGATGTCACAATCACCTGTCAGACCGAAGGTACCAACGTCAACGGTGTCACCATCTGGGACAAGACGGCAGACGGCAACTGCTATGTGTCCGACTATTATGTCCAGACGGGCTCGGATGGTTATGTCACAGGAAGATGCGGGACTTCAAGTTGTCCAGCGCCAAAATCCAACCAGGCAACAGTTGATCTAATTGCCGAGTTTGAGGGCTTTGAGCCTAACGTTTGTACGTGCTCAATTCTGCCCAAAGGCCATAAAGGCTCGAAAAACGTTTATGATTCTGACTTGTTTGTACAGACATCGATCCTACTGGCAATCCTACAATTGGGTACGGCCATCTCTGCCAGAGGGCCGGCTGTTCCGAAGTCCCGTATCCAATTCCACTCTCACAGGCCGATGGCAAGAGGCTATTAGCGAGCGACATGGCGGTACGTTTCTGTGTTTGCTGCCTTGAACAAGACACCGTCACAGAACTAACTGAAGAAACTGTAGCGTTTCGAGCAATGCATCACAGCCATGATCACAGGAGCCACACTCAATCTCAACCAGTACGGCGCCCTCATCAGCTGGTCCTTCAACATGGGCTGTGGTGCTGCCCAAACATCCACGCTGGTAGCACGGCTCAACGGGGGCGGGAATGTCAACACTGTTTTGTCAGAAGAGCTCCCGAGATGGGTGTATGGAGGCGGAGTGGTTCTTCCTGGCCTCGTCAGAAGGCGAAACGCAGAGGTTGCACTTTCTCAGACAGCAGGGAGTGGACCTGCTTTGCCAGTGCAGTGTTAGGTTGCAGAGGAGAGTCACAAGGCATGAAACAACGAAGAACTGAATGTACATGTCTTTTGATTCTACCAACAGTTAATTGCACTCTGTTGATCACTGCGGCTCGTTTATATCGGATCCATCCAGATATAGTTTCAGCACATGCGATTAATCGTCATAGCCATTCCTGACAACCTTGAGCTTCCAAATACAAGATTCTAGCATACGTAGGGACTTGCATTCCAGGAAGAGATCAATCATAATATACCTAATAAATATATAAAACCCTTTTCAAGACATCTCTAGAAAAACAAAAATGCAACACAACTGTTCTCCAGAAGCCTTAAAAAACAACGCACACACTAACATTCAAGGTAGGAATACATCTTCTTTGAGCTACCAGGTAATTTACATCAACCTAGCTCTGCATGTGGGTAACCTGGATAGGCACCTTGGGGTGTTTGCAATTCTGAGAAGCGCCTGTTAAAAGGAGCTTTGACTAGGTACCTATCATACATTACAGTAGACCCTCCGGTATCATGCTCGGAAACTGGTGACTTGCATCTTCTAGAAGTGAGGAGCATTCAAGAACAAGCCCATCAGCACACCACCAATAGTTCCGGCAATCGGGATTGTCGCAATCCATGACAACATCAGCAAGCCCACCCGCTGGAAGTTCACCGCCTTGAGGGTGCCATTACAAAGGCCAACACCCACTGTCGCACCAGTAATACACATTGACGTCGATACAGGAAGTGAATACTGCGAAAACACAAGGACGGTAATGGCCGCGCCCATTTCCATCGAACATCCTCTGCTTGGCGAGTGATATGTGATCTTGTTGCCCATGACTATCACAACCGAGGTATGTCAGTCTCCATTTTCATCATTCACGGCACAGACAGCACGAGCAAGGGGGGACTCACCTTTCATGATGTTATACCCGTATGTCAACAAGCCCAAAGAGATGGTAGCTGACAACACGGCCAGCTGCCAAATAGGCACCTCCGCCTTGCTGGCAGCCGCGCTCCCTGTCGACCAAGCAGAGTAGATGACAGCCCAGGGCCCAACAGAATTTCCAATGTCGTTTGCCCCGTGAGCAAATGAAGCCGTGCAAGCCGTTAAGATCTGGACGAAGCTGTACGTGTGCTCGACCTCGTTGGGGTATTTCTTCGCCTCAGCATACACTCTCGCCATCCGTTCACCCTCGGGAGTGCCTGCTATGCCCGACTGAGCGGCGTGAATGTCGTAGTGGAGGCCATACAATAGGCCGCAGACAACCATGGCCGGCAAGCGAGTCAGGAAGAGCCGGATATTGTGAAGCTCGTAAATTCGGCCTGGCCCCATCGGGTTGTCGCGGAGAGTCCGCATGGCCCAACCCATTGGCCCCCTTTTTTTCAACAGTTTGGCGTGGAGCTTTCGCTCACCCTGCGCCTGGATCTCCTTGTAGGTCAACTGAACAGGAGCTTCCCCAAGCTCGGGATCCTGATCCAGCTTCTTCTCAGGGTTGCTGCCGCTCTCCGTCGGAGTAGGTGATGCCTTGGATGGAGGGAGCTGGGGCTGGTCCTCGTCGTCAGAGTCGTCCTGCACAACGGCGTAGTTGGGGACATTGGCTTGGTCCATGACGGCAACTTCAGGCCTCTTGAACAACAAAGGCCCGTAGACGAACATCCACCACTTGACTCCGTGATCTTTCTTGATCACCTTGGCATGGACAAATGGCACAAAGAAGATGGCCGCAAGAATCGCAACGCCTCCACCTGTGCCCATGGTCACGGCAGCGACGTACCACCCCGGCTTTTTGTTCAAGCCCAGGTTGGGAGATCCCTTGTACACAATGGACAGGGTGCAAATCGTACCCGCAATCAGGAAGAAAAACGGGGAGGAGTACACGGCCCATGGGACGGGGTTCTTCCTCAAGTGCACCACCAGTTTGATGAGCATGAAGATAGACGCGCCAAAGGCAGCCGAAATTGCGGGTGCCATTACGAGCCCGGAGAAGATGGCACCTAAGCCTTTGCCATCATTCCAACCCCATTGCACCTGTCTTGCGCCGACAGTGGCAACACCAACACCCGCTACCGCCGAAACGAGGGAATATGTCGAGGACACATGAGCCGAGTGGCGGGTGCACCACATCACCCATGTCGAAGCGCCGGCCAGGGCGCAGGTAAAGGCAAGCATCTGTACACCGGCATTGTCGCGGAACGCAGCGTTGGGGATGATTCCGTTCTTGATGGTCTCGGCCGTGCGGGCGCCGACTGTGATGGCGCCTAGCATCTCAAAGATGGTGCCGAAGATCATGGCCTGTCGATAGGAAATGGAGCGGGAGCTGACCGAAGTAGCCCAGGCGTTTGCCACGTCGTTGGCGCCATTGTTGAAGGCATCCAGCATGGCAAAAAAGGTGCCAACGACGAAAACGTAGGTGTACTGGTCGAGGGCCATCTTGGCTGCTGAGGGTTTCTCGAGCTATCCGGGCCGGGGATCGAGTAAAGCTCAACAAGCTGGTGAAAGCCTTGAATGTAGCATAGAGAGTAGTATCACCAAGCATACATCAAGAAAGACGGGCGCCTCTCCCTTTTGTCTTGCAGACCCCCCCTGCCAATGTCTCTCTCCATCTGCGCAGGTGATCGTCGCTGTTCCGGAGCCGGCGACCCGATTCCATGGACATCTTTCCCAAAACGCCCTGTCCTTTCGCCTGGCTTCTCCCCATCTGGTTACCGAAGCTGAACGCCATGAAGGGTTGACCTATGCGCAGAGAAAACACTCTCTGTTCTGTCGTTCTTCCATGCATTTTGTTCGTCCAGTCAGTGGATTACATATGCCCACGTGAAGGCGGGAGACGCCACGAGTGGTCCGCCAAATCCTGGCTAAAACCGATGCAAGGTTGTGTGACATCCAAAGCGACAGGAGAAAGATGCAGGGTCTCTGAGGTCTGACCAATGAAGATAATGATAATATCGGGGGCTGAAAATCAGCGCTGGTCTCAGGTGGGACACCGAGAATGCACTGAGGGCCCCGTTGAGGTTTGTGGGGTTTCATCAGAAATAACGCAGGTTATTGACGCCTTTACTCGAATGATGATGAGAAAGGACGGCGCACATGTCCGGACTGTCCCATCCCATTCGCTCGGGAACTTGGCAGGAAACCTTGTTTGGGTCAAGCCTCTTTAGCGCCATGGCAAACAGGGGGAAAAGGCTAGACCACGTTCCATGAACCGCTGTTCACGTGCGCCAACTGTGGGCTCAAATGCAAAGTTCCCCGTCTCTCGGTCTCAAATGTTCTCATGCTTTCAAGATAGCTTCAAAGCCAGGTTTTTGATCGAGTCCTAGTGGAATGGTCAGCTTCTACCGGATGATGAAACGGTCCAAACTGACTCAGATCAGACTTGAAGGCTCGCACGTGGTAGCTCGCACTTGTGCCGTTCTCACTGCGGCACCACTATCCTCATTTCGGGCATTTTCTCTTAATCATCCAGCCAGCGAAACTGAGTGATCACCGAAAGGTTTGTGCCTCTAAATTGATGAAGGAGGATTGACTTTTAGACTTGTGGATGCAATTATAGATGGATAGGCCCTGGAATAAACAGACCCGCAATCTTCAGACGTCGCGACCACAAGTGTTAAATGGTCGAACTAGGAGTGTCATCACTTCCATGACCACTTCTGTAGCCATCAGTCTCGAGTACCTACTGATCAGCCCCAACTCATGATGAAATTACACCATCTATCCCCCTTGTTCCCTTTCATTCATCCCATCTCTACCCTCTCACTCAACAGGCCATCTCTAACACTCTCTCCCCAAATCGTCGCGCAGTTTCCCAACCCAACGTGAATAGAAACCATTGCCGTTCTGTCCAACGGCGACCTACTCGTCACGGAGCTCCTCCCAAGACCCATTCTCTACACTGTCCAAAATCCCGCCAGCTCAGCTCCACAAGTCCGCCTGCTGCATGACTTTTCAGCCGAGGAGAATCATGTCGAAGGATTGACGGGTATCACCGAGACGTCGCATGACGTGTTTGTGTTTGTCGGTGGTAGCATGACTACCCATACATTTTATGCCTGGGGTGTCAACTTCACCTCCACAGCCCGGAACCCGTCAGCAGATGGCAACCCCATCATCAAAAAGATTGCAGGTTTAAAAGATGTCAAGCTTCCTAATGGTCTTGCTACTCTTCCCGGCTCCCCTTCTTCGGTCCTGATTGCAGATTCTGTGGGGGGTCTGACCTGGCGGCTCGACATTCAGACAGGAAAGTCAGTCATCGCTGCGCAAACTCCTGAAATGGGTTTTCCCCAAAACAAAACAGACCCCAGCAAGAGGGTTCAAGGTTGGCATCAACGGAATCAAAGTGCAAGAAGGATATCTCTATTTCAGCAATAGCAACTCAAGATCTACGTACAAGGTCAGGATCAGACAAGACGGCACCCGAGACCTAGGGGCCAATGTGCGTTTAGTTGGCCGCTTACCTGAGGAAGTATCGTTTCTGGATGACTTCGTGGTTGGCCGAGGTGAAAGAAGGACCACTATTTTTGCAACAACATCGTGTGACAATCGGCTGTGGGCGTTGGCACAGGGGAAGCGGCCAGTGGTTGTAGCAGGTTCGCAGGGCCAGTTGACGCTGGCCGGCTCGACAGAAGCCGCTTTCGGGAGGGGAAACCGAGATAGAGACGTACTGTATGTAGTCACATCAGGAGGAGTGGGAAAACCGGTAAACGGAAGTGTGACGGAGGGGGGGAAGATTGTCAAGGTGGACTTGAGTGCTTTCCAGATGTAAATCTTCTCGTATGTTTCTTACAGCCTGCCAAAGGCTGCGCCACAGGACCATGTTGATGGAATATCAATGACCAGCGTTGGCCTAGAAAACCATTTCGTTTAGGAAAATGTCCGCTTCGGTAGCTGCGGATTTTAGAGAGGACTTCGGGGACCTATTGAGGTATGCTGAACTGATATTTACTCTCTGCTCATCCTGCTCGTTGAAAGACCTACGGTGTCTACTTGTCAAGTTCTGTTGGAAGAATGCATGTCGGGGAGAGAGAGACACATGCAGTGACGAACGAAGATGTCTTTCATCCGACAAAGGTACACATTGGTTCCTAAAGAGCACGCCAGATTGTCTTGAACCCTCAATCTAGGCTGGGCTCAGGACCGGGCAAGTAAGGATTTTATTCGGGATGGTGGCAGCAGGGGTTTCAAAGGGGTTTGTTGACCCGAGTCCCCAGGGTCACTGAACAGGGGTTCTGGGCCAATCATTTAGCCCACTTTCAGCGCAAGTCACTAAGCATAGGACGAAGTTAAGGAGTCTCAAAAGCAGTGGCTGCTTTTCATTGCATCCACAGCACTACAGTAGGGGTATATAAGAACTTGAAAGCAATTACACGAAGACAAAAAACCAAAAAAACAGTCATTATCCATTCCATTCGCCTCGCCCAAGCATTAAACATTAGTCCTGCTCCTTTGCTCGCCGTGTCATTGCACCTTTTGTAAAGGCTTCTTGACAAAAACACTCCGCTCCCACCCATCGATATCGTCATACAGTGTCACCCTGTCCAGTTCGTAGCCGCCAAGCTTGGGCATGATCACTGCCCAGATGACCCAGTACACTCCGCCGGCAACAATGATGCCAAAGCCGACGACGCAGTGGAGCCAGTATGGCAAGTCATTGTACACATTTTGGCCGTCCTCTGGGGGCACAAATGGCGCAACGACGAGGTAAATGTTGCTGAGAAAGAAGAAGGTGACAACGGGGAGGGTGGCCGAGATGGGAGGATTCCAGTTCCACGCCTTGCGGTTGAGATAAAGGTAAATCAGGCCAAGGGCGACAAAAGTGTTGATGATGGCCAGGGGGTACGAGATGAGATTGAGAATGAAGTTGTAGGCATCACCAGGCGGGGGCGCAAGCATGATAATGATAGAGACCAACCAGTGCTCAAAGAGGCCGGCGGTGGGGGCGTTGAAAGGCCTATTGCTGGCCCAGAAGCGGGAAAATGGCAGAATTCCTTCGCGGCCGAGCTCTTGAACCAGGCGCCCCTGGGAAAAGATGACAGAGAGGACGTTGCCAAAGGCAGACAAGGCGACAAAGACAGAAAGGGCGCGCTCGGCAGTGCCGCCGAAGACGTTCCTAAAGAGCGAAGCAGCTACCAGACGCTGGGCGGCAAGGATCTCAGCCTTGGGGACGGCGGCGAAGTAGGCGATGTTGACAAACATGTACAGGATCGAGATGACACCGATGGCCAGAGGGGCGGCGATCTTGAGCGTGCGCACTGGGTTTCTGGTCTCGGAGAGGGCGTAGTTGGCGTTGCTGTAGCCGATATAACTCCAGATGACGTTGTAAAGGGCAGTGACAACACCATAGGCGGACCCGGTGGTGCCCTCGAACGCATCGGTGAAGTTATGGGGCTTCTCGTCCTCGGGAAGCTTGACATGACCGGCGAGAGCGACCCAGCCCGCGACAACAATGATGAGGATAATGGCGACCTTGATTGTGCCAAGAAGGTTTTGCAGGCGAATACCCCACTTGACGCTGGTGGCATGGATCAAAAAGGCGGCAGTAATGCATGCCAAACCAATGCCGCGCTGGTTCCACCGATCGACTGGGACATTGGCGGCGTGGAGAATGTACTCGCTAAGAAATTTTGCGTTAGTTCCCAACGTTCTTGCGGCTCATCTCGAAGAGCGGGAGAAGTAAACATACCCAAAGACGACTGAGTTGCCACTTGCCCAGCCAAGCAGAACAACATAGCCGGTGTACAGACCAGTGGTAAGGAACTTTGGCTTGCGGAAAACGTATTCGAGATAGTTCTTTTCGCCTCCGTTCTTGGGGATGGCAGTACCAAACTCGAGATAGACGGCGGTACCAGCAAGGGCAATCAGCATGCCGGCAACCCAGATGAACAACGAGAGACCGACACTGCCGGAAAGCTTCAAGATGGACCCGGGCGTAGCGAAGATACCAGTACCGATAACCCGGTTGACGATGAGGAATACTGCAGACACGATGCCAATCTGACGCTTGGCCTCGCTGGCGCGCTGTAGTTGACCTGGTGCGTATAGACGTTAGCACGACGGACTCGACGCCAAAACAGAAAAGGGGGCACAAAGCCATACCAACTTCGCTACCTTCATCAGAGGCAGCAACAGCGCCCGGGTCCTTGAAGTCGGGGCTGTCACCCGCACCAGGGACCCCGTGATCGGCCGGGGATCCGGTAAACTTGGACATGATGCTGGCCCTGTGTGGTCGGGTGGGTTCGTTCGGGGCTGAACAGAGCAGTAGTGGTCCAGAAAACAGCAGTTCGTCTGGTTGAAGCTCCAGGTTTTATTTATTTCTGCTACCCGTTCCCCAAAACTTCAGATGGCAGCGGTTGGTCCGTGTCTGGGCATCGCACCACAGGGATTTACCTGTTGCCACTGTTGCTGGGCCTCGCTCGTCACCGTCTACCTAGAGTCAAAGAGGCAGGAGATCAAGTCAGGTCTGCATCCCACGTCGGCGGATCCCTGACTTTATGGAACATGTCGAGTGGGCACATTTTGGAGTGTTATGCCACTCTCACTGGCTCAACCTTGCTTGTACGTCATAGTTTCCGTGGCGGCGATGTCGTGATTTGGCGTCATGGCCCCAACCCGAAAAATTTTTATCGTCCTTCCCACGTTTGCCAGAGCTCGTCAGCTCAGGGACCCAAACCCATGTTTTCGCTGGCCTATTTCTGCAAGTCTGACCGGGCCGAGGATGCCACGGTGCCACCGGCCGCGGGAGCTTAATTCGTCTCTGCACCCGCTTTGAGCCAAAATGCGCCCGTCCCTTTGGCCATGCCATGCATCACGCCAATCCAAGCTCCACTTTGTGCCATCCGTTCGGTTCGGCCAGGTGCTGAAGCTGCTGTTGACCAAGCTGACATCGACACCGAGCCATTGGACCATTGTCTTGGTAGGCTCAATAATGTCGATGGCGACATCTCAGAACCCCTTCAAATCAGGCAGGTCGACATGTTGCTCCCTGTTGGCCATCACACACTTTCACTTTGCCGCGGTCCATCGTCTTGGCTCCTCATTCTGTCATTGAGTCCTTGAATGTCGATAAAAGTCAGATGGCGTTCCCATTGTCGCCGATAGGTTCCTTCGCTCTTGTCGACCTAAAGTGGTAAACGGGCTGTAGCCTGTCAGATTCGTCCGTCTTGGTGGAGATGATGCGCACACCGCATGAACACCTCATCAACGACTTGAAACCTGACATCCCCGACCTCTTGTTCAGCAACACCCAAAGAACAACACCCGGCCCAGGCATCGTGGTGCCAACAAACTCTTCTGGTCTCCACTTCGTCCTCAAGTGTTGTGAGCGGAGGCTGTTTGGTTGCAATCACGGAACAAGCTTGTGGCTGTCATGTTATGGCAAGCAGACGGCAATTAACAAGCGGCGGCTGTGCCTTGTTAGACACGGCAGTTGTCCTGGTCAAGATAGTAGCGCACTCCAGCATCGTGGTGTTGTCGCGTCTGAACGGCATGTTGTCTGTGCTGAGAATTGGTTTGAGTGTGGCAGCCTAGCAGGGCCGTTCCAACCTTCATGCCTTGGCATACTGGACAAGAGATTAGCAGATTTCTACAAGTTGAAGGGGCGGCTTGACCTACTCCAACTAGGATCGACGTCAACGAATAGGTCCAGTCTAATAGGTACCGAACCCAACGGAGTGAGCGACCTCCAACAGGGTTTCAATCTAGACCACGCGTCGTCCCGGCCTTTAAGGTTGCAGAAGCTCGCTGCTGTCCTGTTCCGAATGGGGATGGTTTTCATTAATAGCCAGACATAACAGAACCTTGACCTCCGAAATTCGCAACCGCAACAAGCTAGCGGATGACGCAATTGCAAAATGGACCAGCTTGTGGCCGTCAATTGCTCCAGAACCACAGCTCGGCTCCATCAGACCTCTGGTCAACATCCCGAGATTGGCTCAGTTTAAGAACTTATGTCCATGGGGGCCACAGAGTGATCACGCAATCTCTCCACCGCGGCTGTCTCCAAGCTCTCATGTGGATAACTTCTTGCGCTTTAGGGGTTAGGCGTTTGAACTAACTTAGTTGCCGCTGCGGGGGCGCTTCCAGTCGGTACAGGCCAAGCCTCACCGTCCCTGCACTCATGGCGTGTTCTGGAAGAGGGCTTCAAACTGTCGTTGGGCTTGGGAGGAGCAGGGGCTGATATGTGCAGTCAGAGGTTCATGATCCGGCTCCCTCTGGGTGGGCTAAGAACAAGACTTGGTTCCTACTGCAATTTCAAGGTGTGGGTCAGTTGCCCCTGAATGCCCTTAACACATGATTGTTTACATGCAGACCGCCTTCCGTTGAACGGCTCCGTGTTTTAAAGAGATACTCTAGTAGTATATTCATGCATATAGAGACAACCAGCGAAGACCCCCATATGATAAACAAACATAGCTGTTAATTAATTTTGAGAAACAACATTACTGTCTACTCGCTTACTCTTTGAAAGGAGTCTTTGAGGAACGGATAGGTGGTTACACAGATGTACAGCCTGGCTCGGTACGAAAACGTGCCCTGGGATTGACTGGGCCCTAGTAGGGATTTCTGACATAATACAATACGACTGCCCATCAATAACTCCTCTCCTCATCTGTCTATGGTGCACGAAGGCCTGGCGACGGACTCCCCAAGTATAGCGCCCTGCCCGGATCGAGCGTCGAGAGGAAGCGGAAAAGATTGTCCCACAAAACATAAGTGTCACTTTCGTAAAGGCCTGAAATTCCTTATTGCTTTTCTCCGCCATGCTCGCTACACCTGTGTCAGAAGCTTGTGCTTGTCCAGCCTACACCCGGTCCTCCTATTCTTCGTCGTCGGATCGCTTTCGGCAGCCACATTCCTGGCTCGGAAAAGAACTTGCATTTCTTCGTGGGCCGCGAAGTCGTTCTCAGGCTCAGCCTCAGCAATGTCATCCGCGTTCGGAGGCCGCCCCCTGGTGGCTATCCCTGTGTCTTGGTGCTCAATCTCAGCGGAAAACCGGCCATCTTGACAGGAAAGAATCCGTTTTGTCATTCCAAAGCATGGGCTCGCATCACTGTATGCCGTAAAACACACCATTGGGGACCTACTAAAAACAGAAGACATAAAATAGCAGAAAGACGGCGTGGTTAAGGTCATAGACACAAATTCAAAAGCATGTAGACGGTTTTGATTATACTACTGTGGGCTTTTTGGATATGGTTTCGCTACCTTAGTTAGCCTTTGCTAGATCTTTGCATTAGGCCCTAGCATTAGGCCCTTCAGTACTTTATAGGACAAAAGGACATGCTTTCTTGAATGGGCGTAATAGATACAAATACCTATGATATAGAATGCGAGTAGGTAGCTGCGTCTGGGCCCTGCCAAGAGTCTTGCTATCACCTATCGACATTCATTACTGCCTGCTTTCTGGCCGCCTCGACAACAGCACACCGGCTGAGCCTAGAGAGCTCAGTGATGAATTCCTCGAGTAGCTTCAATTGCAGCATCTCATTTTTGGCTACCTGCTTGATCCTCATATTTTTGACCATTTCGGGTGTTGAATTCAACAAGGCCACATCATCCGCCGCTTGTGGTCCTAGAGGGTCTAGCAAGACGCTGCAAAAGATGGTGAGGACTGCTGACATAGGGTAGAACAGCATCATACAAAATACCTCTGGCGCCAACAGCACGGGAAGCGCACTCCTCAAGTACAGCAACGTTGACCGGCTAGCTTCCACGCTCAGAGCCAGACTAGAGCTGACGCCCTTCATCTCCTCTCCGGGCACCACTTCGCTTTGAGTGCCCCAGGCTTGGCACCTTCCTGTTGCTCTGTGGATGGTGGTTACTAAATAATGATATTCAAAGTTGATCACAATGGTCCGAACACTGTCGTGGGCTTCGCTTAATGCTTTGTTGACGCCCACGTCGCGGAATATAGACAGGGCAGGACGGTACTTGAGCGGGACGGATAATCGCCACCTTTCCAGCTCGTCGTCCAGTTCTCGAATGTTTCGTAGCAACTCGGCATCCGTCTTGCGAAGTGCTTCGGCCGAATAGAGCAGCTGGCATGTCTTTGACTTGATAAGCGTTAGCCTCAAGTCGCCAGGCAAGCTTGGGATCATGGTCTCGTCGTCAGGGTCAATCTGCATATGCCTGTCGAGATATTGAGTTTGAGCGTAGTTGGGCGGCAGTGACAAGTCACAATGCTCGTCCGGAATGCAGGGCGGCTGGCCGGTCCGCAGAGAGAGCTCCTTGTCAAAGTTGTAAGTCAACCAAAAGAGCTTCCGGAGCAGCTTCGGTGCCCTCGAGCCTGGCGAAGATGAAGGCCAAGGGTTGGCAAGGGTGTGTGCGCCCAGCATAAACATGACGCGGCACGCGAGCGAGAGACAGATGAGGGAGGATTGGACTCGGCCAGCAAAGAGCTGATACATGGTCTGGTGAACTGTCAGCGGGTAGGAAGCGTGGGAGTGCAGAGGTCGGAAAGACTAACCAACATGATCATGGTCTGCAAACTAGTCAAAGTAAACTCGCCACGCAGGGCGACTGTCAGCAGATGTTGGGCCTTGGCCGCCATGACGTCCCCGTCTACCGGCGGTGTGACCGGAGACTCGGGGCCTTCAAACAAGGTGACCATGCACAAAAAGGCAAAGACACAAGTTTTGGCAGCAACGAGCTCATGGGGAGCTGAAGTTCCCAACCCATAGGCGGTGTCTATGGTCTGTTGAAACAGAACAGTGTCCAGCACGGGAAAAACCAATCGAAAATGAGAGGTGCTAAAGAAGGCGAGGTACTGGTCGGTCACGGTCCTGTCCGGCAGGGACGGCCCGTCAACGGGCGGGAGCCCATCCTCTCTACCCAGTTGTGGCGCGCCGTGATCACCTTCTTCATCATCCCACACGGCGGGAAAGACTGGAACTTGGCCGGAGTGGGAACGAATCCACTCCCGGCCGGTAGCCGAGAAATGCGGAACCCCATTGTACGAGCTTGTCTCGCCAAGGTAGAAACCGGCAAAATGAAGCTTGCCAAAACATGACCTATAGCCAGATGCTGATGATAATATCGTCTGGTCTACCAGGTCTTGGGACGGGGAGAAAGCGCTTGTTGAAGCTGATACTGGTGCAGACACGCCTCCGGATGGGGTTCCGGCCCGGCTCGGAGTGCTAAGAGAGTCTGTGAGCAGAGCTTCAAGCCGCTGCAGCTTGTGGGTCAGAGTCTCTTCAGGTGCGCGAGGGCTCGGCCTATTCAATCTCGTGCTTCACCGACACGACGGTCAGCATACCAAGCGCAAGGGGCATCAGGAAAATCTCAAGTCGGTGGACGGACCTCGATGGCTTTTTGGATACACCCCTTTTCCTCGGGCGGATCTCACGATCAAAAGTGCACTCGAGGTCATGATGTTTGCACCAATCGCAGGACGGGTGAGCGGGCTCACACTGAATCTAATGGCATGATGGCACAGTCAGCAACCTCACAAAGTGTAGGAACGGGGGGAGGCTGAAAACTCACACACCTTGCGTCTATGGCAAGCGTCACAGGCGCGCTTGCGTGTCATTGTTGGGGAGCGGGAGAGGGATTTGAGGCCGCTGACAAAGCAAACCTGCGAGAAGCAGCAGGACGGGAGGTCGGGGCTGGCGGCTGACGCGATCGCGGCAGTGTCAATCAGTGGAAACGAGACATGGCAGCTGTCAAAGTTGCTTTCCGGTCCTGGCCAAAGCAAAGCCGAGTTTCCATTCAGTCTCGAAAGATGGGTTTGACATTATCCGTCCCGTCGTCTTTCCACCTAGCCAGGTTCACGATGCGAACTCACCGCCCTGTCGGCAACGAACATGTCCGTGCCCACGGAAGCGGCATGTGCTGTGCCAAGCGCCAAAAGGGCAGGCCTCGCCAGGATCATTGATGGAATCCTGATCGAAGGTTTCCTTTCCAGGATGGCGGCCCGCCATCTTTAGCTGTTCCGACTTCCGAGCCACCCGGCCTAGATTTCAAAGCAACCGGAGCCGGGATTCGACCGCTGGCATCCACAACGGTTTTATTTCCATCTTATCGCCCGTATCGTCCCCCCCGAAACTGTCGGCAGGCAGTCAAGTCAGTGTCCGAACTCCGTCCAACCTGGGCACTGTGGGCTCCTTGGCCCCTTCTCGCGATACCGAGCTTTGCTCATGGCGCCCCTGACCCGTCTTGGTCCCCCACCCCACATCCCGTTCGTTGTGATCTTCATGTTTCCAGAATAAGCGCTACGTCAACACTCGAAAACTGTGAGAGCCGACCCCGTCATCTGGTCAACGAGGAATTTGGTATGTCCGTCTTGTATCCCGATATCTGCACTATTCTAACAGATGTAGCCATTATGGCTCAGCGGTCCCATCACCAGGGTAGAAACCCAGTAGAAGATGCATCTCAGTGTCCACTGCACATCAAGGCATCAAAGTCAACACCAGGATCAGGCCGTCACCAACTTCGTGATTCAGGGACAAAGTGGAGATGCGCATCCACCTCCTCCACCATCACGGGCGTTGGCTTGGCCGCCCTGCCGATGCCGATGCCGAAACTGACAGAGATGGAATCGACGAAAACATGGAATAAATAGCCTCCACGGCCTCATCGCTTGGCTCTCGCTCCCTTCTGGTTCTCCATCCCACTATACCGGTCCCTCTCAACCCTTTGCCGGCAATCCATCATGGAGACGATAGCAGACAGCACCGATGGAGCTTCCATCTCCTCTTCAACAGGAGCCCACGAATGGAAACTCAAGCACAAGGTCGAAGCCATCCGCGAGCGCGACAGCCGTTCTGGCCTCCCCATGAGGGAGCTTGGAGTCACCTGGAAAGACCTCACAGTCAGCGCCATCTCCTCCGACGCCGCCATCCACGAGAACGTCATCTCCCAGTTCAACATCCCGAAAAAGGTTCAGGAATCCCGCCACAAGCCGCCTCTCAAGATCATCTTGGACAAGACTCATGGCTGCGTCAAACCTGGAGAGATGCTCTTGGTCCTGGGCCGACCGGGATCAGGATGCACGACTTTGCTCAACATGATTGCCAACAACAGGAAAGGCTATCAAAGCGTCGAAGGAGATGTCAAGTACGGCAGCATGGACGCCTCCGAAGCGCAAAAGTACCGTGGTCAAATTGTCATGAACACCGAGGAGGAAGTGTTTTTCCCTTCGCTCACCGTGGGGCAGACCATGGATTTTGCTACTCGCCTCAAGATCCCTTGCCAGCTGCCTGATGGTGTGCAGTCCAAAGAGGAGTACCGGCAGGGAATGATGGAGTTCCTGCTCGAGAGCATGAGCATCACGCATACCAGGGGCACCAAGGTCGGCAACGAGTTTGTGAGAGGTGTTTCTGGAGGTGAGAGGAAGAGAGTCTCGATTATCGAGACCCTGGCCACGAGGGGCAGTGTCTTTTGCTGGGATAACAGCACCAGAGGTCTGGATGCCAGCACGTAAGTTTCTTGCCCTCGCCGTCTCCAAGAGCCGGAACCCAGAGACTGACGAGAACGGCAACAAACAGAGCTCTAGACTACACCAAAGCCATTCGTGCCCTGACCGACGTTTTGGGGCTCGCCTCTATCGTCACGCTGTACCAGGCAGGCAACGGTATCTACAACCTTTTTGACAAAGTCCTCGTCCTCGATGCCGGCAAGCAGATCTACTATGGCCCCATGCAGGAGGCTCGCCCGTTTATGGAGAAGCTTGGGTTCGTGTGCCGTGACGGAGCCAATGTTGCGGACTACCTCACCGGTGTCACCGTCCCTACCGAACGTCTTATTGCCCCCGGCTACGAAAAGACTTTCCCACGTAGCGCCGACCAGCTGAGGAGCGAGTACGAAAAGTCTCCCATCTACCAGCGGATGATCACCGAGTACGGCTACCCCGAAACGGAAGAGGCCAAGGAGAAGACAAAACTGTTCCAGGGCGGAGTTGCGGCCGAGAGGGACAATCACCTCCCCAACAGCAGCCCTCTGACTGTTTCTTTCCCTCAGCAAGTCCTTGCCTGCATCGTCCGGCAGTATCAGATCCTCTGGGGTGACAAGGCAACCATTGCCATCAAGCAGGGCTCGACGCTGGCACAGGCCCTGATTTCCGGTTCTCTCTTTTACAACGCCCCTGACAACTCGGCGGGCATCTTCCTCAAGGGAGGTGCTTTGTTCTTTGCCCTTCTCCACAACTGCTTGCTGTCCATGTCCGAGGTTACCGACTCTTTCCATGGCCGTCCTGTGCTGGCGAAGCACAAGGCCTTTGCCTACTTCCACCCCGCCGCTTTCTGTATCGCCCAGGTCACCGCCGACATTCCAGTCCTGTTGTTCCAAGTTTTCATCTTTGCCATCGTTCAGTACTTTATGGTCGGACTCACCATGTCAGCTGCCAATTGGTTTACTTACTGGATTGTTGTTTTTGCCACTACTATGGTATGTTTGCTCACACTTTCTTTCCCTGTCGTATGGCTAACAGATTGATTTGTCTAGTGCATGACTGCGTGTTTCCGCATGATCGGAGCTGCGTTTTCGAACTTTGATGCCGCCTCCAAGATCTCGGGCTTGGCAGTCAAACTCCTCGTCATGTATACGGGCTACATGATCATCCGGCCGAAAATGCACCCCTGGTTCGGTTGGATCTTCTGGATCAACCCTCTGGCTTACGCCTTCGACGCTCTACTCTCCAACGAATTCAAGGGCCAGACGATTCCCTGTGTTGGTCCCAACCTTGTCCCCACTGGACCTGGGTACATGGATCTTGAGCCTGGCCAGCAGGCGTGTGCTGGTCTTGGTGGCGCCGTGCCCGGCCAGAGCTTTGTGCTTGGTGACGACTACCTGGGCTCATTGGAGTACGGCAGCAGCCATATCTGGAGGAACTTCGGAATCATCTGGGCTTTCTGGGCCTTGTTTGTTGCCATCACAATCTTGGCAACCACCAACTGGAAATCTTCGTCCGAGGGTGGTCCGTCCTTGTTGATTCCCAGGGAGAAATCCAAGGTTGGGCTTCACGGAGCTCACAAGAACAAGGCTGGTGATGAAGAAGCCGCGGTCGACGAAAAAGGTGGCTTCTCCTCGGGTAGCGGCAGTGAGACCGATGAAACTCTTGCCGTCAAGGGTGCCGATGCAGAGATGCAGAAGCAGGATGCGGATCTTGTTCGCAACACTTCGGTCTTCACCTGGAAGGATCTTTGCTACACTGTCTCTACCCCCGACGGCGACCGCCAGCTTTTGGACAACGTGCAAGGATGGGTTAAGCCTGGCATGTTGGGTGCTCTGATGGGTTCTTCTGGTGCTGGCAAGACTACTCTTTTGGATGTCCTGGCTCAGAGAAAAACCGAAGGCGTCATCACGGGAAGCATCATGGTCGATGGTCGTGAGCTGCCTGTCTCTTTCCAGAGGAATGCGGGCTACTGCGAGCAGCTTGACGTGCATGAGCCATATGCGACGGTCCGGGAGGCGCTCGAGTTCAGCGCGCTCTTGCGGCAACCTCGTGATGTCCCTCGCGAGCAAAAGCTGCGTTACGTCGACACCATCATTGATCTCCTCGAGTTGCACGACCTGGCCGACACCCTGATCGGCCGCGTCGGTATGGGTCTGTCTGTGGAGCAGCGCAAGCGTGTCACCATCGGAGTCGAACTTGTCGCCAAGCCTTCGATCCTGATCTTCCTGGATGAACCCACCTCCGGCCTCGACGGTCAGTCTGCCTACAACACGGTTCGCTTCCTCCGCAAACTCGCCGATGTAGGGCAAGCCGTCTTGGTCACTATTCATCAGCCCTCTGCTCAGCTCTTCGCCCAGTTCGACACCTTGCTTCTTCTGCAACGCGGTGGCAAGACCGTCTATTTCGGCGATATTGGTGATAACGCCGCTACCGTCAAGAACTATTTTGCCCGCTACGGAGCCCCCTGCCCGAAAGAGGCCAACCCGGCCGAGCATATGATCGATGTTGTCTCTGGTCACCTCTCTCAAGGCCGTGATTGGAACGAGGTTTGGCTCGCGTCCCCTGAGCATAGCGCAGTTGTCAAGGAGCTGGACGCAATCATCGCCGAGGCCGCTTCCAAGCCGGCTGGTTATGTGGATGATGGCCGGGAGTTTGCCACACCCCTTTTGGAGCAGACCAAGGTTGTCACGCAGCGCATGAACATCGCCTTATTCCGCAACAGAGATTACGTCAACAATAAGATTATGCTGCACGTCTCGGCTGCGCTGATCAACGGCTTCAGTTTCTGGATGATTGGCGACGACATTTCGGATTTGCAGATGATCCTCTTCACCATTTTCCAGTTCATCTTCGTCGCTCCCGGCGTCATCGCCCAGCTGCAACCTCTCTTTATCGACCGCCGGAACATCTTCGAAGCCCGCGAGAAGAAGAGCAAGATGTACTCTTGGATCGCCTTCGTCACCGGCCTGATCACATCTGAGATCCCTTACCTCATGATTTGCGGAGTCCTGTACTATTGCTGTTGGTATTACACAGTCGGGTTTCCCACCGCGTCCAAGCGTGCCGGAGCAACATTGTTTGTCATGCTCATGTACGAGTTTGTCTACACGGGTATGGGCCAGTTTATCGCAGCCTATGCTCCGAATGCCGTCTTTGCCACCCTCGCCAACCCTTTCGTCATCGGTGTCCTCATCGCCTTTTGCGGCGTCTTGGTCCCATACGCACAGATCCAGGTCTTTTGGAGGTACTGGATCTACTATCTCAACCCATTCAACTATCTCATGGGATCGATGCTGGTTTTCGCCGCCTGGGATTGGCCCGTCAACTGCAATCCTCACGAGGTGGCCAGGTTCAACCCTCCCAACGGCACCACCTGCGGTGAATACTTGAGCACTTACCTTGAAATGGGGTATGGGACAGCTGCCAACTTGCTGAACCCAGATGCTATCGATGGGTGCCAGGTCTGCCAGTACAAGTCTGGAAGTGATTATCTCCGCACCATCAACCTGATGGAATACAGCTATGGCTGGAGGGATGCTGGTATTGTCGTCATATTTGTCATCAGCTCGTATGCTTTGGTGTATGGTTTGATGAAGCTCAGGACGAAAACCAGCAAGAAGGCCGAGTGAGGGCAGTTCTTCCCATCTTGTGTTGCAATATGAGTCGTTGGTAACGTCTCACTGCGGCCACCGCGTCATTCTTTTTTATAGACATTTTCTTCTCTTTATTTCGATACCTTGATAGACTTTTTGCATATATTTAATTTCAGTACTATTTCAACACCATTACATGTGCAGTCAGACTGCCCATGTTTCCATTTTGTTTCTTCAGTAACAATGACCCCCAAGATAGCGAGCTCGGAAGTCGGCGCAAGGAACTTGATAGAGGTGCGGCTGAAATGGCAATCTTTATCATGTTGTATGCTACGATGATCTACAACCAGAGACCACAGATTGCAGGCTTTAACCATCGTAATTCACACTTGCTCTCTCATGCTCACCTTCTCTCCCCCTTTGTTGACGCTCTCACCACTGCTCTTCTCACTTCCCGACGTCCCAAGCCTCGTGCTCCGTCGCCTAGGAGCCAGGACAGCGTCAACAACGCTCTCGAAAACTCGCGTGACTTTGGTTTCATCTTGCCGCCCGCTCTCGGACCCAGACTGCCAACCATCAACCAACGTCCATCCAGCTCTTTCGAAGCGTTGACGGACATACTCTGACATGTTGGCAAATCTCACCTCCACAGAAGCACCACCATACATCTTCACCTCTTGAACCATAGCCTTCATGTGCGTGCAGGCGGTAACATCAACATGGTTAGTTCGTCCGAAATCGAGAACCACCATTCCAATAGGGGGCAAGTGAGTGGCATCTGTGATGCCCGCTCGTCTCCTCAACTTGGCGATTCTTTTCTCCCCCGTAACAGACCACTTTCTTTCCTGCTCAAGACCACAATTACCGTTGAAGATTGGGGCATGCATTGTCTTTACAGTGTCGATAATGGCGTGTTTGGCATGATACGCATTCGGGAAAAACAGACTGTCAGTGAAGGTGAAAACACGGACATCAGGAGGTAGATTCACGCCCGAATTGACTTCGCCATGAGGAATCGAGAGCGGAAGCGGAAGCTCAGAGGTAGTTGAGTGCCGTGCATCCGGAAGTGACCGGACGGTGGCGAAGACTTGGCGGAGGAGGACGTATAAAATGTTGAAGCCCACCGCTGCCGCAATGCCCAACTCGGTCGAAACAAACAAAGAAACCCAAAACGCAATCATGGAAGAGATGAAGTCAGCCAAGGACGTCTTCCAGTACCCATAGAAGACCCTGGGCGATGACATGAGCGGCCAAACAGCAGTGATGATGATGGCTGCCAGGGTCGCTTTGGGGATCCAGTACAGCGTTCCGACAAGTTTGAAGATGGACACAAGAACGACGGCCGTAGTCACAAACCCAGACAGGGGAGATTTGACGTTGCAGGCCGAGTTGACGGCCGTGCGAGACATGGCGCCACCGACACCCATGGCGTGGAAGAAGGAGTTGAAGACGTTGGTGACGCCGTAGTATGTCAGCTCTTGGCTCTGGTCTGTGACATAGTTGTTTCTGACCGCGAAGGCGCGGGCGATGGCCGTGTGTTCCACAGCCGAACCAACAAATACGGCGATACTGCGGGAGGCAACCTTGGACAACAACGCAGCGCTGGGTACCTTGGGCGGCTCTTGCCCATCTGCTTGGACCTTGGCGACATCAAATAGATAGTTTTCGGAATCTCCACGGGATCGGTTGACGGCGTATCCGACGCCGGTGAAGATGACCAGTGCAATGAAAGCACGGGTGATGGATAGGAACCAGATGATCCTGTTCTTCTTACCCCACCTCTTGCCAGCTTGGTCGAGGACTGTCAGGAGAAAGATACCCGTGAATCCAATCGCACATGCGTAGCCGTTGGCCTGGGGTAGTTGTTGGAAAATGTCTCGAATCTGGGTGGCTGTACCGTCACCAACGTTGGGCTCGCCGAGAAGAGAGTCCATCTGGTTGAGAATGATGGTGATCGCCACCGCCGAGATGAAGCCGCTCAGGATGGGAAGGGATATGAACTCCAAGAGGAAGCCTAGCTTTAGGAATCCAAGTACCATACCATAGATTCCCATCATCATGGCGACTGCCGAAGCGATTTCCACCGGGGACCATTCCTCGCCATGGAGGGCCTCGATGATCTCGGCGGTGAGAAGACTGATGAGTGACGTGGGACCGGTCGAGAGATCTAGAGATACCAAAAATTAGATCTTATATTGCCTTCGCAATGCTCGGGTTTTCACTTACCCTTGGTCGTCCCCATAAAGGCATAGATGGCAGATGGGGCCCAGCTCGACATGAGCCCATACTGCACCGGAATGGTGGCGATCTTGGCATAAGAAAGCCCCTGAGGAATCAGCATAAGCCCGATGGTTAAGCCAGCAATGATGTCGTTGATGAGCCATCGATAATTGTACCGGGGCAACCACCCAATGATGGGGAACTTGTCCAAAACATAGTGGGCGCTGGCCTCGGGAAGGGCACGAGCCCCCTTCCTTGTCAACCGGCCGACTCGGTTCCAAGTGAAATCGGTCCGAAGGGCGTTCTTAGCCGAGTCAAGATATTTCTTCATGATGAGGAGACAAACGAGCCCTGATGTTTTGATCGGTCTTGAATGATATCGGACTATCTCAAGGCTTTAAGCGGGGAAGTGAGTTAGAACCCAAGGGACATCGAGGGATGTGGGTTTGACAGATATATCTGAGACACTCTTGCCCCCATAAAGGCAGTGCAGACGAACAGATAGTTCGTGCTTCGGCGCCTAATCCCCCGTGCAGTCCTGCATGTATCTTCTAGAAAGGACCGAGTCTGTGAATGACAACACCTCATCTCCATCTTGCCATTATGGGTAGAGGCGGGTTCGGAATTGACATCTCGGCCTTCGGGATGTCACTCGCACTGTCTCGGAATGCCTCTTGATAATCTTCTAAAAAAACGGTGGGGGATGGCTGCGCAATGGCTGTGAGGGTGTGAGGCAAGAGGTTATGAATGGACAAGAGAAGGCACAACGAGGATTAATCAGGACAAACCAGGAGCTGTTGCCTCTGTGCCTATGCATCACGACATCTTGCATTGCACACAGACAATGTCAGTTCGCGAGTGGAGTAATCTGCGGGGAAAGCTGGCCTGGGTAAGGATCTGTGCCTTGCTTGTACCCGAGTCTACAGCGAGTCAGGTTATCAACTCCTATCCGTGTGGCATCTGGATTCGAAAGTGTTGGCCAAGGGAAAGTCCAGTCGTCTCGAAGGATTTCAAGGTGCCTTTGGCAATGTGACGCTTGTATGTCCTGCAGCTCGCTGTCACTGCTGTATAAGGAAGGTCTTGCTTCGGCATCTCAGCATCTTTGTGTAGCATTGAAATGCAGAGCATGGATGCTGAGGCATGATTCAGCAGATAGTTGATTAATGAATGACTGGAAGGAAACAGCCTAAAAGGACTACAGCGGGAATTGGAATACTGCTAACGACATTGTACTACTTTCATATTCCAACTTCTATATCTATAAAAATAAAAGGATATTTAGATTTGGAGCTATGAGTAAGGAAATACAATAACTGTAGTATAATTATCTTTTGAATAAAATTGAAGTCAATATACTTTAAAATGATATTAACTTTGACTAATTTAATTATTATTATTAATATAGAAATATATACTACATTTAAAATAGGTAATAATAATAATTTATAGTAATTACATTAATAATATTAAAATATAGCGTAGAAACTATACTTTACAGAAAGCGTTATCTAGTATAAGTATTTTTTTTGGGATTTAATTTAAGGGTTGGGGTTATTAATCATAAACTTACTCAACCCCTGCCTTCCAGTGGAGTTGACGCTAGCAGATCGGATGACAACGCGGTTTGAACGCGTCTTGCTAAGTTCCACACCTGCCTGTTCCCTTACCTATCTTTACGATTGTGGGAAAGAGGAGATAAAAATGAATATCGCCAATCTTATCAATCCCGTTGATGATGAAACGCCGATCCAGTCGGAGCCCAAGTATGAGCCGAAGCCGGAGCCGGATGTAACCCCAAGTCCGCCTCGTGCAGCCGCTCATCCTCCTGCCGTTACTACACCAACAGCTTTTTTTTTCAGTACCAACAGCACCCTCCACCATTGCCTCCACAACTACAAACCAAAAGTCAGAACAAAAAGAACTAAGGCCAGAACCAAACCCGCAACCAAAAGAAAGAATCCCCCTTCCTCCTTCGCACAGCCAAAAGCAGCACCCAAACGCGCAAAGACGCCCGGTGACTTGTCGAGGGAATGGCAGCGGCAGTTTTTTCAGGGCGTCCCACTGTCTGAATTCAGGGGTATCACGTCTGGGGAGGTGTTGCTGGCGACGAATGGATATGTCCCTTCTCAAGCGCCCATTCAGCTGATGGTTGAGATTATCGCTGCTGCTCCTGATCAGCCTCTGGTGGTGCGATTAGGTTGAAGGGGTTGCCTGAGGGGGTGCAGCACGGGGAGGAGGAGATGATGGGGGAGTTGTTGGGGCAGTAGGCGCAGCTGGATGTTTTTTTGTTTCCGCTGAGGCATGTTGGTAGGTTTCTGTCTCCATATTGATCTTGGGTTCTCTTTGTGACGGAAACAATACTGACAATGGGTGGGTAAAAGAGGATGTTATAATCATGCGCGGCAAAGCCATACAAAAAGAAGCCTGGAATATCCTGATCGTTTCCTCACAAGCTGTGGGTGCTCAGCCGGTTAGGTGGTCCCTTCCGGCAGCGTAGGCAATGAGACGAGCCGAGCCAAGCCGGCCTATGGCTTGATTTGGCTCACGATAATTCTGGAAGGCTTGGCTTGAGGCCATCACCGGCTTAGCTCAGGCTTGATGGCTTGACAAGCCGTTCGGAAGTGGTAATTCCGATCCGGCCACTATTCCAGGGGGACCCGCCGAGAGGGTACCAAAAGGGTTAGGGTTACACAGCCACATCTAACCCTAACCCTATCAAAGGCTAAGGCTTGTCAAGCCTTCAAGCCTGAGCCGACAGGAGGCTTGATTTGGCTCAGTCAAATATACGGTAGGCTTGACTTGGCTCATCAGCTCGGCTTGCAAGCTGAGCCAAGCCTGGCTCAGCTCATTGCCCACGCTGCCTTCCGGAGATGGTCTCGTTCAGCTGGACGGGCAACTTGATAGGGAGGGAGAAGGCCAACATGAGACTGGGGGGTAAGGCGGCAAAGAAGGTTGAGGGGGCGAGCAAAGACAAGAAGGCGTTCAATGCTTTGTTATGTGTGGACGTGTTGGAAGAAGCGCTGAATGAAGCGTTGGAGCCTTACCAAAAGAAGGTGGAGAAAGTAGACTTGGTTGATGAGTTTACCAAGACGCTGAGGGTTGATGTCCAGGCTACGTTGAGTTCTGCTCCGGATCTGAAGGGGAAACCTAATGGTATGACAATTTGCCATGTTCTTTTAGGTTTAGGGAACACAATGACTGACGTGAACCAGGCCATATCATTGTTTACCCTGCCGGGATTCTGTTTAAATCCAAGTCTAGGACGCTGTACATGCCCTTCCGCATTATTAAAAGCGTCATCTTGACGGTAGCAGCATGCATAAAATTGAACAAATTAGCCAGTCTGTCTATGTGTGTGAGCGCGATCAAGCAGCCACGAGAACTCGAGGCAGATGGGGTTACGACGAAGCCTTGGAGGGCAGAAACCACTTACATCAGTTTCAAAAAGATCGAACTGAGATGTATCCGGACACTGAAGAGATGGCTTGAAGAAGCAGAGGTCCCAAAGCTGGAGTTGGAGAAAGAGTTGTATTATGACTACGTAAAGAACTCGATTACTGGTGAGTGTGTGACAAAACTGTCTGGGTCGATTACGCAGCCATCAAGGCTGCCGACAACCAAGAAGCCAAGAAGAGACGTATGGGCGGAGATAGGAAGTATGAGAGCATCCGCAACGTCACTTGGTAGGCGCTCTGCAAGATGGTGGGCCCGTACTGATAGGCATCGTCGGAGTCGTTGGCGGGTAGAGCACCAGGGGTCCAAGGACTGACTGGTGCTTTCCTCAACAAGATGTTGCCAGGCCGGAAGGGGGATAGTCAATTGTCCTCGGTCCCGGATGAGGTTTTCGAAGGTTGTCGATTGGTGCCTTCAATGTGGAAAATGGGGCGATTCGGGTGCTGAAACTGAGTGATTCTATCGAGGCAGTGACAGTGGCAGGTTGATGGATAGCAGCTGAGTGGAGCGGGAACGAGTTGTTGCCTGGCATTGGTATCGTAAGTCATCATACGCCCGTGTCGTCAAGATTGCCTGTTCCATAGAATGCCGTTTCATGGAGGTGGCAGGAGGGCTACCTTATCGGTATTGCAGCGGCCGCAGAAGAGGAAGTCAAGGTAACACGAGAGGCGGGAACTCCTGAAGGGCGGCGACCTGTGTTTCTGAGGAAGGTGCAAAGGATTCAGTGTGTGTCATGAAGTTAAAGATTGCATCGCCATGCCTGCTTCCAGGTTAGGTGGTCGCTCCTGGCATGAGCTCTTTCCCCACGCTTCTGATGTCGCAGCGGGACCAGACCAAAGCTTCTTCCCAGCTTTACCAACGGAGGAAAGCATGACACTGATCAGGATAGTTGCCACACAGAACTGGTGACCCATGTGAATGGACAAACCTAGAATAGGTACCGCCTAGAGGCTTAGGAGGCGGAGGTGGTAGAACATACGGTTTTCTTCTTGCTTTTCTCTTGGTACCAGTTCCTTTTCTCTCCATTATCATCGAGCAAGTCTTAGCAATCCTCTCGCTCTGTACCCTCCGCAAATTTCATCAAGATGCGCTACGACGACTGGGATGTCATCCTCTTTCCGACAGGACGAGAGGCCAAAATCCCTTTCAAGGAGTTCAAAGTCGCCTGTCATGCGATCCCCGATGTCGAGTTATCGCACATTCATGGCTCGGCTGGTATGCCAGTGGTGACCTGTTTTGTCCCGAGTCTGCCCGCCGGTTCCCCGTTCCAAATTTCCCTTCACTGCTGGCGCAACCCCGAGATCAGCCAGTTCACGCGGACGTACAGCAAACACATAGAACTTGTCAAGTACGAGGCTCGGATTCTACTCGACGGGCGCTTGGTAGCGTAGGTACATCGTGGCTGCTGATCAAGTCCCACTCCTGACCGGCAACTAGTTCGACTGTCCTCGACCGCAAAGTCAATGGCCCGCATCTCATCACAAGCACATTTGGTTCGTTACGCTTGCCACCTACGGCGAATATGTTGGAATAACATGTTTGCGTAGAATTCACCAAAACCGGCGAGCTCGAGCGACTCAAGTTTCCGCATTTCCGTCGAGAACTGATGTTCCAAAACCATTGGAGTCCCGCCGACGACATCGGTCGCATCAAGATCATCATCAGCGAAGGCTTTCCTCGAGACTCCCTGTCGGTTCCCATCGAGCGAGTCAAGAATGTCGTGGCCTTTTCTTTTCAGCATGCTCCCCTTGGTGCGTCTTTTCTCCGTTCCTCTGACAAGTGTCACTTGCCAATGATGGATTGGGGCTGAGATGGTGGCATAGAAATTCTCGAGGCCAATGGCATTGCATGGCCCAATCCTTCGATGTGGCGGCGTCCTCCCGCAAACCCATCAGTGCCAGTACCTACGTACCAAACTGAAGACGGCGCAGACCTACACAGTCACTCTCCGCGCCGAAAGTCACTATTTCTTCGAAATGTCAAAAGCCAAGGATTTCCCACCCCCCCGATGCCGAGTAACATCTTTCAGCCCCAGACAACTTTAGGATTTATGGGCAGCTCAACATTTCCAGCCCCCCTTCTCCCTCGAACCAATACAGCATCTGCTAACACATCGAACTTGTACCCCGACCCGTTCAACACATCACCAGCATACATGGATTGGGTCAACTCGATGAACTCCGTGATCAATAGCGGACAGTCAAGTGACTCAGGCAACTCCTTCAAGACCTTTTGGCCAAGCTCGACCATTCAGGCGCGTAAGCACACAAGTGACGCCAGTATGCCTGATTACAGTGCCGCTATGGATGAAATCGACGGCATCAAAGTCCCTACCAACACGCCCACGGCCATGGATTTGGATCATCATCAATATCATTTGCCTCAGCACCGGCATGACGCATCGCTTCTACCACCGACTCTTGCATCCAGTCTGACACAATCACTCTTGAACCAACCAATTCCGCTTCCATCCTCAGAGATCAAGTCCAGGAAGGAGACAAGACACCACTTGGGAATGGGACTAGGACTGGTGGATCCCAACACAGCCTTCCGAATGGACACACCTATCCCGGGCGCAGGGAGTGTGACGTGTAACTCTTCACGATCATCCTCGACGGCATCATCAAATGCCGAATGTGGGACCGGCAGTGGTTTGCTTGGAGAAATCGAAAAAACGGAAAATACTGTGCCCTCGGCGCTGGCGGATCAACCGGTCTTTTCGGGTAGTTCGAGAAGCACTTCAGTGGGTGAACTATGTCAGGGCAGCGGTGTCAAGAGAAACAGGACGTTTACGCCTGCAAGTGCGAGGGTTATTGATGATGAGGATGAGCCGAGGAGGGCCAGTCCATGTGTGAGAATTGGTGGGTTCGGTAGTGACATTGATACTCCTGGTACTTCGGTGGCTTGAGGTGCGAATGACCTTGAAGGGTTGTCACTATATGATCATCACGGTTATGTTCATTTCACTTTTATAATGCTTCCTTATGCTTGTTCTGAGAAGGCAAGGTACTTAGGCATGACTGGCATTTGTTATGGTTGTGTCTTGTAAGCAGTCATTTGGGACTGAGACTAATGAGATCAGTGAGACACGGATACAAAAGAGACGGGTTGAGGTTTTAAAATATCTGTAATCAAGTTCGTTCTCGCACTATCATTTCTGCATGTGATGTTTGTTGACCACGTCCTGGACAAAAAGACCGGCACCGCTATGTGCACAACCTACCACATAAACTACTAGATACAGGCGTTCTCATTGCATTTTAAGGCCTATTACACCACGTCAAAGCCTGTCGACTATCTTTAAGAGACACACTCGGTGTACTATGCAGTTTGTCAATTTGTACTATGTGGAGCATGAACAATGTACCTTTCGACGGCCCACCCGTAATTTTGTATGGGAAATCCCAGAATTACCGTCCGTTGCGCCATTGCCGTTTCCCGTCACCGTCGTGCAGCCATTGCTCCCACCCACAACCAACCTCGCCGTCGTCAAAAATGAAGCCATCACCACTTGCAAGAAAGATCACAGAAAACAACATGTATTGGTAAGCTATTAGGCCACTACCTGGCCCGCCTCCGCTGCGCGCGCAGTAGGCCTGGAAACCCTCCCACTGGCCCGCTCTGAACGGCCTATTGGCTCTTACCGGCTTGCCCACTGCCTTGCAAGCTCCCACTGCCTTGCAAGCTCCCTTTGGCTTGCCTGGTGGCCTCGGCGTGGTGGTTTGGTTGTTGTAAGTGGATTTGCAAGGTGGGTGGAAGAAAGGCCGTCAATTACAACAAAGGTGGAAAAAACGGTGGTCTTGGCTGTATTGCAGTGTAATTTGAAAAAAGTACATGGCAAAATGTTGACCTGTCTGCAGGGTTAGGGATTAGTATGGGAAAAGGTGGCTCCACATAGTACAAATTGACAAACTGCTTGTCTGAGGCTGGGCTTCAATTTTATTGTTATCATTAAGAAGCTCGCTTTGATGTACTCACCGACTTATAACACCAAGGAGTACAACTTGACTTCCCGTCTTCCGGACTTGATTGTTCACTCTTGTGGGCAGCAGCCGAACCGACGGTCGAGTACTCGACAACACGGCTTAAAGCAACAACATCACCAAACTGAGGACGAGCAGCCCGACTCCCTCTGGAAACACCTTTCCACCCCCACCCTACTCGATCTCGACCCAGTCTACCTGCTCATCACCGACCTTCGCGACCTACCCTTTGTCATCCCACCTGAATATCGAGGTAGCTTGCTCCCCGGTATCCAGTCGGTAATTGAAGCCGCTCTGTATGAACACTTTCGGTTCGACACCAGTCACCCCTTGTTCGTGAGAAATCTTCAGATAACGGAGAAACCTGAACACTTCTTTCATCATGATGCTTGGGCTCCGAAAAGTTCTACCATGGAGATGGTGAAGGGGGTGTTTCTGGCACAATATGACGGCATTTTGGACAAGGTCCGGGATGAGGAGCGGAAGGCGGTGGAAGAGAGGGCGGTTTGGATTTACAAGGGTTTTGTGGAAAAGGCGAGGGGGAATAAAGCTGATGCCGAGGAGGTAAAGGAGGGGATGGAGAGGTGGTGGAAGAGGTTGGATAGGGCGTTCAAAATGTTGTGTACACTGGCAGAGCAGAATAGGGGGGCTATGAATAAAGAAGGGTGGGTGCTGAATCGGATGGGGTGGGAGAGGTAGGAAATACCGGAAGGGGGGGGGGGGGGGGGGCGGGTTTGGGTAGAGATGGGGAATTATGAGGCGCCGAGGGGGTGTAAGTGGCTGGAGGTACAGTGACACTGGCCGTCATAAGGCAACTGGCTGCTATTTCATTCAATGCCTACCTAGTTTCAGGAATGGAGTGATAGAATTCCATCAAGCTTTTATTGTTGCAATGGCATCTCTTACAATTACGCCGCCAGTAGTATCGATAGGTACTCATTCATCTTCCCCTGTTTCCGTCAGTAATCATACACACCGCTTTCGATAAGGCAATGATGCTATGGTGTTCATTACGTACGTCCGCTAAATCATTTCTGGACAGAATTGTGAACTGTAATACTAATCTAACAATGCCATTATCATGAACTGCTACTAGGTTCCGTAGATCAAGCCACATGTTGGACATGAGTGCCTGCTAAGTTGGGCTTTGAGAAAAGGGTTCGATTGCACAACATAGGTCATGAATAACCTGGATATTTACAACTCTTCACATGCTACTTCAACTTCAAGGGTCCTCGTCACCTGCCATTCTGGCCTGTTTCTATCAGTTAGCATAACTTTGACCTGATGTTCCAATCTTGGTCCCACTTACGCGGATAGCACCCTCTCCACCAAGTTCCTTGACCAAACCACCCTCAAACTCTCTGGGGTAGCTGACACGGTCGGGGTAGACCTGCTTGACGGTGAAGACAACGCCGAGGAAGACGACGATGAAAGCGCCAAATTGGGCCAGACCCTTACCAGGGCTGATCCATGTGTACTCGTAGGTGGAGAACATGCCCAAAATATCGTTGTCTTCGTGCACCGGCTCGCCAAAATTCCTGCGCTCCTGTTTGTCCCACCAGTCGGCGTGAGGGTCGCGGAATTGGCGCTTGACGCGGGGAGGGTTGATATAGCCACCGTTCTGCGCTCCTGTCAGTTTCTCCAGCCTCTCTCAACCCATAATCCCTCCTCCACCTCCAAGACGTACCATTTCAGGATCCTCAGCCGAAGTAAGGCTCGGGTAATCGGAGTCGGGGTACTTCTCGTCGATCTTGGCACGGCCGACCATGGACTCGGGGAGGAAAGTTCGGGCCTGAATGAGAGGGAGTCGGCGAGCCGCAAGCGCGGCAGTCCGGAGGGGCGCTGCCCGCACAATTCGACTGGACAGCATCTGTTTGTAGAGAGTTAGCATGTGTCTCGAAAAAAAAAAAGGTGGGGGGGGGGGGGGGGTAGGGTGCAATTGGTGACATGCCGTGGCGTTGGAGGTGCCGCAATGCGATAGTGTGAGGTGAGGTCTGATTGATGACGATTGAGTTTCCAAGCGAAGCTCTCCCCAAGAGGTTTGGCCTCGCCGTGGTTGGAGCTGTGGGTGCTGTGATTGGCTGGATCGTTGTAGGTGACAAAATGGACACCTCAGGCAACAATGCACGCAGCCCAGCCAAAGCAGAGCAGAGGCCAAGCCACGGCGCGCCCTCGCCTGGGCGGCCGCGGCAATCGCCTTTCAATCAGGCTTGGTCATGAGTTGGAATTTTTTGTCGGCTCTCAAAGTTTTGCTTACGACGGGCTTTTTTGACGCTTTTCACGCCGCAGCCAACACCACAGCGGCCTGGACATGCTGAAATTTTGACACGAGATTCCTCACGACCGTCCCGTTCGCCTGACCTTTTTTTCGGCCTGCCAGATGCCAGTTTCGTCGAGTTCTCGGCTTTCTTTGCCTCGCGCTGTCCCTTGTTACTATGACAGAGATCGCGTCGCCGAGCCCAACACACGCTCTTCCGCCTGCCACTAACGGCGACAATAATGGCCACCACCACCATGACGAACCATCCACCATCCAAAATGAGCCCGTCGACCTCGACCTTGACAGCCCAGAGACAAGGGATTCATCCAGCGGAATTAGTGAATTCGAAGATGATGAACAAGTCCTAGCCAAGCTCGATCAGATAAAACAAAATGCCATCAACCATGCCCCAAAAACCAACGGCATCGACCATGCATACGACACTCCCACCACCGACGATGGACCGCCTGCCAAAAGACGGAGAGTGCGAGACACAACCCCGAACAACGCCATCCGCAAGCCCAAGGTCGAATCCCCGCCATGGAAGAAGGTCGAGGCCGAGGGTCCGACCAGGTTTGTGGCAGAGGATGGTCGTCGCAAATCGGGACGCATCAACACTCTTCCTCTAGAGCTGCAACCTGGAGACAAACGAATAACACGGGGAAAGATTCAAGCCAGCCCTCCGCGGAAAGGGCGTGGGCAAGCTAATTGTACTGGAAGTGCAAACAGCTCAACCCCCGCTTCGGGAGGCGCATCGAAGCGTCCGACGCCCGCCGGCAAACACGCGACATCCAAGGCTGCCGCATCCAAACCTCTGTCCCGGAAATCGCTGACCCAGGAAGTCCGATCGAGTGCACGAGGGCGTCGACGGTCCACGTCCCCCAAGCGGCCCACCACGCCTACCAAGCAATCACTTGGCACGCGCCGCTCAACGCGTCGGCTCAGAGACAATGACGATGACGGTGACAGCACCTCTCCCGGCGCCACCCGCACCACCCCACGTATCAAACTCCGGCGCCCACCTTTGACAGAGTTACCCTTAGTCCATTGGGACCAGGCAAACTTACGACCGAAGCTCGGCCCATCGTTTGAGGAATACATCGTGCGAGCGGCCAATATTCCTGTCGAGGAGGGTGGGCTCCTCATCGCCGCCGAAGATGGTCCCCGTTACACTGATAAGCTCGTACAGGACGATGCTTCCATCATTTTGCGGATTGAGAAGGAAGTCGAACCAGGTGGATTACTGGCAGAAGAGAGATGCTCGATATTTGAGCCGGAGGCGGAGGAAGAGCCACCACGGCAATGGGCACACCTCGATCATATGACCAAGGCTATGAGCAACTTCCGCAAGCTGATGCTTATGGAGCAACAGCGGCATCGTGCCACAGCTAAACGGATTGCTATTGCATGTGAGGGAGAGTGGAGGAGGCGAAACCCTCAACCCAAGACGGCCGAAGAGATTGAGTTTGAAGAGCGGGAGAAGAGCAAAGCACGATGGCGTCAAGTAGGGAAGGCAATAGTAGGGACGTGGGAGAATGTCAAGGCGGAGGTCAATCGTCGGCGGCTGGTGGAGTGGGAGGCTGAGGAGCAACGTCGTGTCAAGGCTGCCCTGAATCAAGCAGTGAACCTCTCCGAGCAAAAGCTGCAGGCCAGGCAAACACAGTATGATGTAGAGGAACTCTTAGAAGAAGACGAGGACGAAGACGAAGACATGGATTCGGATATGGATGACGAAGACGATGATTCGGAGAATGCTGGTTCGGATAATGGTTCAGAGGCTGATGACGAAAGCAACATGTCATCCTCAGAAGACGAAGATGATAAGGAGTCTGTTTTGTCTGATGAAGGGCTGACACAGGAACAACTACGCGAGAAATATGCCAACCTCCCAGTTTTGGAGTCCAAAGAGGTCGATGATTCTAAAATGGACGACGGGACAACACCAGCCGACACTCCACAAGGCGGTCCTACGGATATGGATACCAGCGATGAGTCGGTCGACATGGATGACGATCTCGGTGCTACTGAAGAGGAGTCTGATGATGACGAAGTTGAGGAAGAAGACAGCGACGAATCGGATGAAGAACCGGCTGGGTTGCTGTCACTATTCTTCAAGAAGTCTGAGCTGAAGAAGCTTGAAGTCGAAGCTGCACCAGAGGGCACCCCAGCAGAGGCTGGCGAAGATGTGAAAATGGCTGAGACCGATCCTTCAGCTGTTACTGCACAAGCTGCTGAAGTTGACACTGAGATGCCGGATTCGAAAGAGCTAATATCGGAGCCTGTTGTTTCGACTGCTGAAGGGCGTGATCCACTGGGTGGTGCATCGTCTGACGCCCAAGAACAGAAACCAGGCTCGCCACAAGCAATTGTTGCGATTAAATACCCACTACCACAGGTCGACGGTACCGCAACGGAATCTCCCGCACCACTGCTCCCATTACCGGTGCCAACCGATGCACAGTCTGCCGACGAGGCCGCTACCGCCACTCATCAAGCCCATCCAGTCGCCTCCGACGTCAAATCCGAGGAGCTTGTCGATATACCAATGGTGGACGCCCCAACAGTGCAGGAATCATCTGCTACCCATCCGACGGCACTCGGTCAACATCATAGCCCAGCGACTGAGCCAATCACAAACGCCCCCAGTTTGTCCAGAAGTCAATCACCAAGGACATCCGACGACACCAAACCAACCGATGCCGAAACCCCTGCATCGACATCGCAACTAAATGTCGCAAAGTCCGATAGCAGAGAGCTTTCTCCACAGCAAGACACCCCCAGGACAGAGATCCCGTTCCTGCTTCGCGGGACGCTGCGTGAGTATCAGCACCATGGCCTGGATTGGTTGGCAGCTCTTTACGCCAACAACACCAACGGTATCCTCGCCGATGAGATGGGTCTGGGAAAAACGATTCAGACAATCGCGCTGCTGGCGCATTTGGCATGCCACCACGAAGTGTGGGGACCACATCTCGTCATTGTTCCAACAAGTGTCATGCTTAATTGGGAGATGGAGTTCAAGAAGTGGTGCCCCGGTTTCAAGATCCTTACATACTATGGCAACCAAGAGGAGCGCAAAAGAAAGCGGCAGGGGTGGACAAATGACGATGTGTGGAACGTCTGCATCACCTCATACCAGATGGTGCTCCAGGATCAGCAGGTGTTTCGACGCAGACGGTGGCACTACATGATTCTCGACGAAGCCCACAACATCAAGAACTTCAAATCTCAGCGGTGGCAAACACTGCTCGGCTTCAACACGCACGCTCGGTTGCTCCTGACGGGTACACCTCTGCAGAACAACTTGACAGAACTCTGGTCTCTGCTATACTTTCTTGCCCCACCCGAAAACGGCGAAGGCGGCTTCGTTGATCTCAGAGAGTTTCACAATTGGTTCTCTCGGCCAGAATCACAGATTCTCGAAAGTGGACGAGAACAGTTGGACGATGAAGCACGGGCCATCATCTCCAAGCTTCACAAGGTCCTTCGACCATACCTCCTTCGCCGTCTCAAAGCCGATGTTGAAAAGCAGATGCCGGCCAAGTACGAGCATGTCGAGTTCTGCCGACTTTCCAAACGCCAGAGAGAACTCTACGATGGCTTTCTGTCCCGGGCTGACACCCGCGAGACCTTGTCATCTGGCAACTACATGTCCATCATTAACTGTCTGATGCAGCTGAGGAAGGTCTGCAACCACCCGGACCTCTTCGTTGATCGGCCCATCATGACTTCGTTTCGCATGCAGCGATCAGTCGCGGCTGATTACGAGATCAATGAGCGCGTTGTCAGGAAGAAGTTGCTGGCTGAGAAGCTTATGAGCACAGTGAGCCTCAGCTTTCTCAACATGATTCCGACTCAGTACGAGGACATGTCCACATCGCATGCCGATCGCATCGCTCAACTCAGCACACTTCGCATTTTTCCCGATTTGAGAGATGCGCAAAAGGTCCGTGCGAGCAACGCATACCATAATTTGGATCCAGCTTCTGTCAAGTCGAACATCGTGTATCTCGAGAGTGCTGCCCGGTGGGGACGTTTTGAAGAGCTTCAGCATTGTGTGTACCTCAATGCCCTCCGTCGTCAACAACGTCCTATATACGGAAAACGTCTCGTTGAGCTTCTAACGCTTGACACCCATCGTCGGCCATACAAGCAGCGACCAAAGGTCCCCCAAAAGGTAATGGGCTGGTTTGAAGAAGATTTGCATTTCTTACACAGTGCAATTCCAACTCTTCAGCAGCGCGCAGAGTCGATGGAGACAACTATCACCAAGTTTGCCTGTGTCACACCAGCAGTCGTCACCGGAGACCTCAACAAGTTCCTCCTTGGTGAAAAGGGTATACAAGCGTTCGAAGAGGCAGATTTGAGGCTCTCGGCCCCTGTCAAATACGCTCCTTACATGCCGAAAGAGCGTCCAGCCGATCCATGGCACGAAGCCCGGATGCGCCTGAGCATTCAATTCCCCGACAAGCGTCTCCTCCAGTACGACTGCGGCAAGCTTCAAGCCCTGGATAAGCTCCTACGCAAGTTGCAAGCCGGCGGTCACCGTGCACTTGTCTTTACCCAAATGACCAAGGTTCTTGATATTCTCGAGCAGTTCCTTAACATCCACGGCCACAAATACCTCCGTCTCGATGGTGCAACAAAGGTGGAGCAGCGCCAGATCCTGACCGACCGCTTCAACCACGATACTCGCATCACCTGTTTCATCCTCTCCACCCGCTCGGGCGGTCTCGGCATCAACCTGACGGGTGCTGACACAGTCATCTTCTACGACCAAGACTGGAATCCCGCCATGGACAAACAGTGTCAAGACCGGGCCCATCGCATCGGTCAAACCCGCGACGTGCATATTTACCGTCTAGTCAGCGAGCACACCATCGAAGCCAACATCCTCCGCAAAGCCAGTCAGAAGCAAATGCTCGACGACGTCGTTATCCAAGAAGGCGAGTTCACAACAGACTACTTCAACAAGATCTCCGTGCGGGACGTCATCACCACAAGCGGGGAGATTTGCGCCAACGAGAACGACGTTGCTGCCAACGCGGCCATGGACAGGGTTCTGGGTGGCGTGGAGAGCACCAACCCCCGCAATGTCGGTCGCGTGCTCGAACAGGCAGAGGACAAGGAGGATGTCGCCGCCGCGAGGGTGGCGGAGAAAGAAATCCAGGAAGACGAAGCGGATTTCCTGGAGCAGCAGCCTTCGGGTGTTTCGAGTGCGAGAAATGGCACGCCGAGGGAGGGCACGGAGCCGCCGGTATCAGCAATGGCGAAGCCATCTGGACTTGGATTGTTTGCTGAGTCTGCTGCTGATGGTGTTGAAATCGTAGAGGAAGACAAGGAGATTGAGTACAATGCATGGGGTGAGAGGATACAAACTATTGATGATTACATGCTCAAGTTCATGACGGTGGCGCTGGAGGGGACGCCGTTGGATCTACCGAAAGATAAGAAGAAGAGTAAGAAGAAGGGGAAGGATACGAGAAAGAGGTAGTAATTCTTTTGAGACGGAATGACAAAAAGAGGCGTGTATGATATGGTAGTTGCTGGCTATTCTTGTCTTATTGTTATGATGGAAGAGATTTAAAGATACTGATCATCGTTTTTATCGTCTGGCGGTGGAAGAATAAAAAATATGGAAGAAAAGTCGAGGACGGTGTGCTTTGTATCATATAGATGAGTGAATGGGGTTAGGTGGTATCATTATATGGAGGGAGAGGTTACCTTTATCAGTGTCTTGTTTAGGCTGAGACGTCACGCATACATATCATTATTGTGTTTTGGGGTAAGGGCAAAAGAGAGAAAAAAAGGGGAATGGTGGAGTCTGAATACAATTTTACGAACTCATATGTCATGGTTTACAAGAGCAAGTCTTACATTGGGGGGCATTGGCGGTGTTCAGGCGATATAAAATGAAGAGAACTTACTCTCAACACTTTTTTTCTGCGCGGATTCACCCGCATTTTTGAGTTGATGTGTGTGCCCCTGCTTGGAATAATGCTGTATTATTGGGTGTTGGACTACGTATGCATACTGCCTCAGCTAGATCTAGTCTTTTGCCGTTGACGTTGGGCAAGAGAATGTTGTGCTCCTTTGGTATTGGGCACACAGTGACCTCCATATTCAGCTTTTGCGGCTCCATCATACCTTGCCCTGTTGTTTCTCTTCATCACAGCACCCTTAAAGTATCCCCAGCCATTTTCACCAAATTCCCACACAAAGTCCAACACACAAGGCACCCTGCTCACTATAAAGACGCATGTAAGAGGAGATGACGGCCGGTGTTACAACCAAAGGAAGTGTGCCCCGTCTTGTAAGCAAGCAGGCATGCACTCAGAAATTGGGGATAGGGAGCCAGTCATAACTCCCAAAAGATGTTGAGCTTCAACTGCCAAGCAATCGTCCCGGAGGTTGCGGAGGTGTGCAAGATGGGCTGGCGTAAATATGAAGCCACAGCTCGAGCATGGACAAGAAGATTCGCAGTGTAGGCTTGGTGTTGAAAGAGATGAAAGTGTCCAGGGGCCTGTACCGTAGTAATCAGCCGAATTCATCGAAAGTTGAAAATCGGTGCCTTCTGTATTTTCCACTGCATGGCTAAACCGGCCACGATGTTCGGCCAGGCGGGCAGGGGCGACCTATGCTGAGAAGCCGCCTCGGGGTCAGGTGCTAAGTAATTCAAATCCCACAAATGAATTGTCTCCGAAAAGCTCAGGGCTTGATCCGCGCGACGGGACTCTCCTCCACTGCCTGACGTTTTCCCCCAGGCGCGAGCTCTCTCTTGGCAACTACCACACAGTTTCCAGTTGCATGCTCACCTTCCGCATTCCCCCACCTTTACCGTTTCGGCCGTCTGTAATATCCACATCATCACATACAGGTCCTGTTGCCCCATCAAGGCAACTGCACCGGCAGCCTGCCTCTGCCTATCCTTGTCTGTCGTCAAGCCTCCACCGCTGCCACCCAACTTGGCTTTTTGACCGAGTCTGTTTTTGATATCACCTCCGTATCAGCCAGAGCCAAGTTCCCACAGAAAAGGTCGTGAATTGACTTTTTTTGTGGGTCACGCTGGGATCATCTACCCCATTACCAAGATCCAAGTACTTCCGCCAGCATTCGACCTACCGCTGACCTTGTTATACAGAACATTCCATAGTAGATAAGGAGATCGAGACCTCAATGCCCATGCCTGTCGAAGTATGTACCAATGCGGATATACTATTGGGGTTCGTGGATGAATATATAGCGACTTTGGTCATTCAGCAATATGGACACGCTTCGGGTAGTTTTTCGAGCTTTTCAAGCAATTCAACATTCGAATACTTCCGCAGTAACCTTCCAACCACAGAGGTGGAGATGAACTTCATCGTTTATAATGACCTAGACTGTCCAGATTAGGTAGCCCTCCACTTCGAGCTGACACAAGAACTTAACACCTGTACCACTCGACACCGAGCGAGGCGCGCGAAAAGGCTTGCAGAGAGCGAGCCAGGGTTTTCGTAGGTAACCACACATATGCCTCACAACGATGACATCGACGACCTAAACGATTTTGACACTTGGCAATGGAAAAACGAGTCGTGCCCGCGGAAACATAGGGAAGGTCACATCCACGCCCTCTTAATCAGCCCCTACCTCGTTGCTGGGCAAGAGATTCCCTCAGACTACGACTTTGAGTTCTGGGCGGGGATCCTTTTGGCCTTCGGTGATGATGTGATCACGACGTGGTGTATGCGTTTGACAAGCTAGACCAAAATCCTCGCGTGGATCTTTCTGGAACCGGGTTTGAGGACACCGGGTGCACATATGCTGGGATTGCATGTTGTCAACTCGGTACTTCAGCATGTGCTGAAGAGAGTCCTTCTGCCGCGCTAAACAAGCCGGGGGTGGCGCTTAGGACCTTGGATGAAAGACTAGCCAAAGCCACAGCAAGATGTGTACGTGCCGCCACAGCAAGAACCTTGATGCACAAGCTTTTGTCGCCGATTGGGTTGATGACACCAAATCACGGAGCCATTTGTTCGAAATCCCCTCTACTTCCAATTTCGCATGGTCCAATAGCTTGGTGTACCATGAGTGGACCCTGACCATCTCCTCCTTGTCAGTTCGTCGCTTGGCGGGTTTCTCGTGGCAACGGGTTGAAAGGTGCTGCCAAAACAAGCTCTCGTGAAGTCCTTTCCTCCAAAATCTCTCGGGTACAGTTTATCACGCAAAGATTGATGAAGCTGATAGATGTCTTGAAAAAACTGGAAACATCGTGGAAGGGCGTGGAGGAGGAATATACCCGCAGGATTGACTAAGGTACATCACCGACATCATAAAACTGCTGGAGGTGATTGTCAATACTATGAAGAAAGCTAGGGAGTGTTAAGAAGACTGCAACGCTCCCACACAGGTTCCCAGTTCATCAGAAGCATCTCATTCATAGTTCATCCACGGGGACAACCATCTGGTCATAGCTCTTTGATCAAGCTCACCATGCCTTTTTAAATGTCAGGCAGGGTCCTGTCAGTCTCGAATGTAGCTGCTGAGATAGTCGATAAATACAAAACGTTGTTTAATACTCCACGCTTGAATGCAGTGTCAACGCCCGTGATCAGCAGTTGCCAACTACCTAGGTAAACTGTGAATAGTATAGAAGTAAGCAAAGCCGGATGCTCGGTGTGGTTGGGTCTCTACGTTGCAACGGAGTCCACCACATGATGCCACAAGACGTACCTATACTCAACTGCAGGGGATTATGACGGACCCGACTGTGAAATATATCCGGAGGGCTGCCCGCATCACACTCACTTGTTAGTAACCAGTGCACAGACGACTCACGAGGCCACACTAAAGTCGCGATCTACATATCCCTGGATCTGATGTAACACCTGCAAGTTACCGGTAGATCGCGTATTTACTCTGGGCAACGCTGCAAGACTCGAGACATCATGTGTTACTGGGTGAGATTTGTTTCTGCTGTCTCAGATCTTGCAATCTATTATGCGGGGTCGAATAGATTATCTTGAGCACTCTCGAGGCATCTCAAAACGAGCCGGTGTTTTTACCTGGGACCTCGGCGCCGGGGTCCATTCCACAGCTCCGGGCAGTGGGAGCCCGGAGATAAGTGGAGTTGCGTGGAGAGGCAGCCGGCCGCATTCCGGTGTTGGTATCCGGGGGGTTTAAACTGCCGGAGGAGGGATGGAGGGAGCCGGGATTTGTTTGTCGGGAGGGGGGATCTCCTTTTTATCCGATAAAGGCCCCAGGTTTGAAAGCGTGAAGCAAGATTGGGTTTGTAAAAATAGATAGTGTGGGGGTCGGAGTCTGGAGCGACGTGACGCTTGTGTTGCTGCAACTTGAGCCGGGATTTTGCAGAGCCAAAGAAACGAGTCGTCACTTGGTTTGGTGGAGTGGTAACACTGCGATGATGTTGTGAGATGTCTGCGTCTCCAACTTTTACCTGCATGTGCATTTTGAACCCTGGACCCAACCCTGAACCCCCGGACCCTGTTGACACCAGTCACCAAGACCATCACTAATTTCTAATTTGCTGAATAGTGCCACATGTACCATATTCGGAACAGCATTGATCACAACAACAAAGAAGGCATGGTGATGGTTGATCGGGGTGTTGCTGGGTCCGCTGTCCGAGCAATCCGCAACCTGGCCTATCAAAGTCGAAAAGGCTGCTTTGCCAATTTGCAGTGTTGTTTGTTATTCGACATTCACCGGAATCCAATCCTTCGGAAGGAACGGGGCAACCGATGGAAGAATGAGTCATCAAAGCGAATGAAAATGCTGCTTTGGGGGAGATCTCGGCCTGAACCGCCAGATGCTGAGGCGCAGTGCAGCAAAAGAATACGCCTGCATAAAAGTTTCCGAGCAGTCGAAGGTCTGCAATCTTCGCCAAACTTCCATTGAGATGGCGTATGCATTCGCGATGTGTGAAGGATTTTGCGGAATTCCAACCCAATGCAACATCTCGGTCTCTGGGATGCGATGGATGAGAGCAAGCAGAGGGAGGGAGGTGCAAACAAGACTTTTCCAGCTGCGCGGGATCTGCCCCTGGCGGCATCTTGGCTTTTACCGAGACCGACGCGTTGGGATTTAGGGGACTTTTGATACAGCTGAGGCAGCATCGCAGAAGGAGGCTCTTGGCGACGATTGCCGTTTGCGACAACATGTCTGTTTCAGTCACACTCTCCCGTCGTGGAACTCGCATGGCTGCCATCCACTCCAGGTTGTTATCAATCAGTGCTTGGCCGAGGCGCCCTTATTACCAACATCCAGCCGGCCCAAAATTCCTCCGTTTGGTCGCTTACCAATTCCAAACAGCAATACTCCCACAAAAGATGTCCGCTTCTTTGACAACTTTGCGGCACACACGTCAACAGCTCTTTGAGTCTTGAGCCCGACCTACGGATACCAGCCCCACGCACCCTCTGGTGGCTATAGGTCCAAGTCGCTCAAGTCCCGGGCGTCTTGTCTCGGGGACCTGCAAACCCGGCAGACGTGAGAACTCTGCTTCTGCCGTTTTCGCGATGCCCATCTCTTTAAGGCCCCCAAGATGTCTTGGTAATTATCAAGCCACATCGATCATGGGTCGGGGTGCGGTACAATTCCTCTCTCCTGTGGTACATTTATCTCCGGTCCGCTGAGCTGACCACATCGAAGGCACAGCTGCCAGCTCAGGCTCGGCTGCTCCCCCCTGCTCTATGTAAAAGGGCCCCCCTGCGGCAACTTTTACTTTTTCTTTCACGAGAGTCCGACAGGCTGGAGCAAATATAACAACGCCACTTTCCCGCCCTGAGGGTCCAATTCTCTTTCTGTCCCATCTCGAATCAAATTCCATCTTTCTCAAAGCCCTCAACGGCTTCCATCCTATTTTCACAGACAGCCACTCATCTACCAGCGCAACACACGACACACATTGGAAAAGAAACCATGGCCAGCAATTCGCTGGAGAAGCCAGCGGCCGACGGGCTGACGGCCGAGTCCCAAGCACCCACTGTTGCCCCGAGCTCCAGGAGCATTTCGGACGACGAGAAGGCTTCCAATTCAGGGGAGAGGACAGACATTGACGCCGGCTCTTCAACCGATGCCACCGAAAAGGCATCCACCTCCAAACAACCAGAGGTTACAACAACAGCAGCCGACAATGAGAAAGGTGACAACATTCTCGCGAAGCACCCCACTGCTGTCTCTCAAGCCGGCAGCAAGAAGCTTGAGCCTTCTAAGACGAGAGAAGATGGCGAGGAGTACCCAACAGGCGTCAAGCTCGCCGCCATCGTCATAGCCCTGTGTCTGAGTGTGTTTGTCATGGCGCTTGACAACTCCATCATTGCGACCGCCATTCCCAAGATTACGGATCAATTTCAGAGTTTGCCTGATGTGGGCTGGTATGCCAGTGGTATGTTGCACCATCTCACCCCCTTTCGCGCAAGTCAACCATGCTGACATTCGGGCTCCCCAGCCTACCTCCTCACCACCGCCGCCCTCCAGCTCCTCTTCGGCCGCTTCTACACCTTCTTCTCCATCAAATGGGTTTATCTCATTGCCATCTTCATCTTTGAAGTCGGGTCCCTCATTTGCGCCCTGGCGAACAACAGCGTAACCCTCATCATCGGGCGCGCCGTAGCTGGTGTCGGAGCTGCGGGTATCTTCTCTGGTGCCCTCACCATCCTCGCCTATTCCGTCCCCCTTGCCAAACGCCCTATCTACACTGGTGCCATCGGGAGTATGTACGGTCTCGCCTCCATCTCTGGTCCTCTCATGGGAGGCGCCTTTACGGACCATGTCACTTGGAGATGGTGCTTTTACATCAACCTGCCTATCGGTGCGGTGACCATTGCGGCAATTGTGTTCATCTTCCCCGACCCCAAGAGGGAGATCAAGAACGACGACACGCTCAGGCAGAGGATCATGAGGTTTGATCCCTTTGGGACAATCGTCTTCATGCCGGCGATTATCTGCCTGCTGCTTGCGCTGCAGTGGGGTGGTACGCAGTATGCGTGGAGCAACTGGAGAATTATCTTGCTGTTTGTCTTGTTTGGGGTGTTGATTGCGATTTTTGTCGGGGTGCAGATTTACCAGGGGGATTTGGCTACTGTCCCGCCCAGGATCGTCAAGAAGAGGAGTGTTTGGAGTTCTGGGTTTTTCATCATGATGATTGGAGGGGCTTTTCTGGGTGCGGCGTATTACTATCCTATCTGGTTCCAGTCGGTGAAGGATGCGACGGCGGTGGGGTCGGGGATTATGAACTTGCCGATGTTGATCTCGCTGGTGCTGGTTAGTGTTATTGCTGGGGCGGCGGTGACGATTTGGGGCCAGTATGCGCCGTTTATGATTGCGTGCAGTGTGCTGGCGAGTATCGGGTTTGGATTGAGCACGACGTTCACGCCGGATTCGGGGGCGGGGGCGTGGATTGGGTATCAGATTATCATCGGGGCCGGGATCGGGATTGGGTTCCAGCAGCCGTTGATGGCGGTGCAGACGGTGCTGAGCATTGAGGATGTGCCGACAGGGGCGAGCTTGATTATTTTCTTGCAGACGCTGGGGGGTGCGTTGTTTGTGGCGGTGACGCAAAATGTGTTTACGAACAAGCTGGTGGAGAATGTTGCCAAGTATGTGCCTGATATGCCGGATCCGATGGTGATCTTGCATGTGGGCGCTACGAGTGTTGAGAATGCGGTTGCGCCGGAGAATTTGGGGCCGGTGACGTGGGCATTTAATGATGCTTTGACGCAGACTTTTACGGTGTTTACGGCCTTGTCGGCGATTAGTATTCTGGGTGCGCTGTTTGTGGAGTGGCATAGTGTTAAGGGGAAGCCGGTGGAGATTGGCATGGCTTAAGGGGGTGTTTTGCTTAGATGGATGATGGATACGATAATCGTTTTAATGTTTTCTTTTTCTGTGATATCCAATAGAGGGACAGGGCTCAAGGTGTTGGATAATGGGCGGCTTGGGGTCTAGATGTATGCTAGGGATTTTCGGGGTGAGGATCTGATACCAAGTACTAGTGAAGATACAATCAATCTCGACTTTTCTACCATCGTCACTACCCAATCGCTCTGATGATAACCAGCAGCACATATGGGTCGACCTTGCATTTGAAGCAGAAAGAAAGTATCAAGGTAGATGATAACTTGGAATTTACAGTACATATTGAAATCCGGCTAATAGCCACCTGAGAAATACTTTTATCTTGCTGGAGCGGTGCTCCAATTAGGTACTTTGCCATGCAGTGTCAGGAAGTTGGCAATTTTGAGCTACCTACAGGTTTCGGAGAAAATTAAGCGTATATGCCTTGCCGGTTGGGGATCTTGATTAGGTGTATCAATACTTCTGTTATTCTAAAGTTGGAGCGCTCTTTGCATGGCTTCTGTTTGTAGCTGAAGGGTTTGAGCATCGGCATGCCTGTGGTGGGAGCAGCAGACCGTTCAACGCAAAGAACGAAGTAATTTGATGCAGCACAATGTGATAGTTGGGGTCATGGTTGTTCCCAGGACGAGTGCCGTGGGGACCACATTTATTTCGTCACGATGACTTGTTCCCATGATGTCTGCGCTCCGGGAGCCAAGGCACAATGGCCACCGACAATCCGACACTCCCCAAATACTGGACACCCCATGTCAAATGAGCATGAGAAGAGAAGTTACCGAATGAAAAGCGAAACCGCCGAGTGAGTGGTTCAGAAGGTCAAATCCCGAGATCCCTCTGCGACAGCAGGAATACCGTTGCGAAGGTCGTAGTAAAGACGCCTGCCACTTGCACCCCAGGTCTCGGCGCCCAGCAAATGGTCGCCGTTATTTGTAGACGCAAGGGGGCTGTACGTGTAGACAACTCATATCTGACATATATCTACCTCATGCAGCTGAATGATTCCGTTGTATGGCTCATCATTTCGACCTTACAACAGCAGTCACAACCACGACCCTCCTCCTCGGCACCTTCCACGGCCTTGGGTCTCCTTCCCCTCTTCCTATTCTCCACTCATCCATCCCATCAACAGGCAAACGCAATCTCAATGTGCAACCGCGACAATCACAAGCCCAAGCCCAAGTTGAGGACCAACAAGCCACACACCCGAAATACAATTCTGAGCATTTGAGCTCGATGTGGCGTGCGCTCAGCACAGCCGCGACTATCGAAAATGTCACCCCCGTCCCTGCGAATGGGTCTCATGGTGAAGGTCCCTCCAACCCTCCATACCCTGTCAACCCTACCAATCTCCCTCCGCTGTGCGCCGTCACAATCAAAGTTGATCAATCCACTGCGGCGAGCTCCCGTTTTGGACTTTTCTTGCCCGATGAGCTCCCTGTGACGAAGAGGTTGTTGGTAGTGGGCAATGGAGGGTTCTCAGGTGGTATCAACGGGCTTGACATGTAGATTACCCCCCCCCCCTTATCCTTGTTTCCAACTATTCAATTGCTGACGCATAAGCAAAACAGGGCAGCAGGACCCCACCACCGGATGGCCGCGCTCTCAACCGACACAGGCCACAATTCCACTGCCATCGACACCTCCTGGGCCAAAAGCGATGCCGAAAAGAAGGAGCTCTGGGGATGGAGGGCAATGCATGGCTCTGTCGCTCTTGGGAAGGATATCATACGGTGGTACTACAAGCAACCCGATGACGAAAAGCTGTGGACATATTACAGTGGCTGTTCCACCGGCGGCCGGCAAGGGCTCCGTGAACTCCAGGAGTTTCCCGATAGCTTCGATGGGGCACTGATTGGAGCGCCGGCGTGGTGGACGGGAAGGTTGAATCCGTTTCTGATGCAGGTTGGGTTGTATAACCTGCCCGCTAAGAATTCCAACCCTTCTCATATGCCGCTGGAGAAGCTTTCGTTGTTGGTTGACGAGGTGACGAGACAGTGTGATGGCGCTGATGGGGTCATGGATGGGATTGTTAGCAGTCCTGACAAGTGCGAGTTTGAGCTGGGCATGTTGGTTTGTTCAGAGTTTGGGACAAACATTTCGGAATGTTTGACTGTTGAGCAGGCGGAGACGGCTAGGAAGGTTTATGAAGGGTGGGTGTCCGAGGAGGGAGAATTGTTGTATCCCGGGTTGACGCTAAGTTCGGAAGATCAGTGGTGGATTTTGCTTGGGGCCGAGGAGCCAAGCCCCTTTGGACTGGGGTACATCAGGCACCTTTTGCTCGAGGAAGATGGAAAAGAGTTTGTTTGGGCTGGTTTAACGGCAATTGGGAAGGATATTGTTGACAGAGCACAAAGACTGGATCCGGGCCGCTCATCGGCGACGCAATACGATATTTCCGATTTCCAGGAGAGAGAAGGAAAGGTGATTCTATACCATGGGTTGGCTGATGGGTTGGTACCGGAAAAGGGTTCATGGTGGTATTACAACAAGACCATAGACACCTTTGGAGGGGACCTAGGTGGGGTCAGGGTCTTCCTGGGGTACTTCCAGGTCCCGGGAATGGGACATTGCTTCTCAAGGCCGGATTGCACACCAAATGCCCCGTGGAACATCGGGGGCGCATTTCAGCCCGGGATCTTGGGGAGCGATATATGGTCAGTACCTGGATTTGAAGATGCTGAGAATGATGCTTTGAAAGGACTGGCTCGGCCTTACTCTGCTGATGTATGCAGCGCGGCGAGGTGATGTTGAAAAAGTTCAAGCCCTCCTTAAAGCTGGGGCAGAGCTGGAAGAGAGTGATGCCGACAACAAAACGGCTCTGTTAATATCAGTTTCTGCAAGAGCCTCTTCTCCGGATGTTCTCGACCTAATTCTCGCCGCTGGGGCAGGTCCTAATGTTATGGATCTCATGGGGAACAATCTACTGCATTCAGCTGCCCAGCGCAATCACCCCGGAGCAATTCGAAGCCTGTTATCCCTAAGCACCAAAGCCGATGTTGCACATTCTAGAATGGGACATACCCCTGTTGCATCTGCAGCAAACTTTAACGCAGCCGAAGCAGTTCGCCTGCTTCATGAACATGGGGCAGATGTCAACAAAGCCGACTTAGGCGGCGAGACACCCCTCCTTGATGCAGTCTTGACCAATGCTCACGAGACCCAAACACTACTTCTTCAACTAGGTGCTAGTCACCTTGCCGTGACCAGAACTAGAAGAACGCTCCTGCATTATGTGGCTGGGTTCGAGGACAACAGGACACTCGAGAGCCTTACGAGTTTCAAGTTCAAGGGCCTTGACTGCGAGGCCAGAGACACAGACAGTAAAATCGCATTGCCGCTCTTTGCAGAACGCCAGCCAATGCCGGACGAACTCAGACGAGCTCTCCAAACATTACTTGCGTCTCTCGACTCTGGTGCGCAAGCAAGTGGCACAGCTCGGGAGGACGATACCGACAGTGAGGACCAGAAGTTTCTGGATGCACTGGAGGTAATTGAAAACTGAAATCACTACTGTAGCTCTTTTTGTTCTTAATCATGATCCTATGGCTTCCTGCGATTTGGAACACAGCCTCCTTTTCATGCAACAGCGTCACATCGGGCGCTGAAGAACGATCGGATAAGAAGACACATGAAGGATCGCGGCATCCCCATTCGCTGCTTGTAGGCACCACCCACACCTTTTACCTTCTCTTCAGCTGCAGGTGTGCTGACACAAATAGCTGAGGCAGGTTAAAAGCAACATCTTAGCCCTTGTTTCGTCTTGATTGCCCGATAGAGTTTCAATAAGGATGGCTAACATAAATGGATTCCGGCTTTCTTACTACCTGGTAGTTTGCTATCCTTAGTCTTCTGGGGCTTTGCACTTGGGGCTGACGATGGAGACAACACAACCGTCAGCGACAAAATTGGTTGGCAGTCTGAACCCAACGGCCGGGGTACCTTTTCCCTCATATTCTCTTGCATCGTCACTCTTACGCTCTGCGTCTTTTCAGCACTTCACCTCAACGTGCCGTCCGAGTCGCGCAGCAAAAGCTTTCGCCTGCAGTTTGTTGACAAGACGAAATGGGTTCTATACGGCATCTTCGCGCCTGAACTTGTGGTGGCCACCGCTGCAGCTCAATACATCGTTGCTGCTTGGCTAAAGAGGCAGATTGAGATTGATGTAAAGAGTCGGGATGGAAATGGTCAGGTCTGGGATATTACGCAGTGCTTTTATGCCGTTATGGGCGGCTTCGCTGCTGATCTGCCTGTCTGTGCTGGTACCGATGACGATGGGAAGCGCAATCGAGTCACTGTCACTCCAGAGGGCATCCGACTCTTGTCTTTCTTGGGAGATTTTCCCACAATCCAGGAGTCACATATCAGGGACAAAAGCAAGGCGGACTGGTTGGCCAAAAGCATTGTGTGTGCTCAGGCCGGCTGGATGTTGGTTCAGGTCATCGGCCGAGCAGCAAAACACCTGCCCATCTCTTTATTGGAGATCAATACATGCGGGCATGTTGCTTGTGCTCTGGTGATCTATTTGCTGTGGTGGAACAAGCCCTTGGATATTCTGGTACCGACACTGCTCCCAGATAATAAGGAGATGAAAGAGGCCTTGGCGCTGATGCATCTCTGCTCGCCAGAGACTGGTGGTGCGTATGAGCATGGAATTATGGACATCAGGTGCTTTGTTCATGTTGTGGAGGGCGAAGATGATGAAAAAATTTGGAAGCTGCCAGTGACCCAAGGGACTCATTCCTCTAATTTCCCTTCGCCAACTCTTCCAGTATCACCTGAAGAGACACCTGTCATTGCCGCGGATAATGACGCCCAGGAAATGTCAGAACTGAGAACCCATCTCTCCATTGGATCACCCGGTTCCCGAAACCCAGCGGCCTTCTTGGGCTTCGGCCAGCTTTGGTCCGGATCAAACAGTCCCAGCGCCAACACCAAGAGAAGGTCAGCAGCAAGAAACAGCAGCTTCCGCTACCGCTTCAACCTCAACGAGCCCTTAATATCACCATAATGTCTCACTTACTTTGAAGCCCCATACACCCAATACTCTGTCCGACACAGCCACTACTGCCGACGCGGGTTCCCCGACGCTCAGCAATCCCCCACTCCTCGGCCGCTGCTTCCCCCTCTCCTTCTCGAAACCGCCTCCGGCGCCGCCGACCGCCTCCGCACCCTCTGCACCCAACGCCTCGAATACCAACCTTTTTACTTCACCCTCGGCTTCGGACCCAAACTAGCCTACTTCTTCGGCGAGACAGACTACCTCGTCCCTCACATTGTCAACTTCCCCTCGTTGCATAAGCTCTTCCTCGGGCAAGTGAACATCCACCGGGACCGCCTACGCGCCGTCCTCGCCGCCACCGCGGCAGCGTATGGAGCCCTGCATTGCTCGGCCGGGTTCAACAATTTCGAGACGTTCAGCTTTGTTACGGAGCCAGAGAGGATAATGTGGGTTGTTTCAGCGTTGACGATAACGGCTTCGGGGGTGTTGTTGTGGGGGTTCTTCTCTGCGAGACAGTACTGGCCTGGGTTTGATGTTTGGGTTTCGGGGGTTAATCCTGCTATGCCGATTACTTTGACGGGGAAGGAGGGGAAAAGACAAGGGAAATGGATGAGATGGGGGAGGAGGTTGGGGGTATATGTGGTGTTGGGGGGTTCGTGATGGCGAGGGTGTATTTGGTCTTTGAGGCGTTTGTTAGCTTGAGAAGGGCACCGAGGGGGTTGTATGAGACGCCGGAGTGGGCGGACTTTTTGCCGCATTTATGAGGAGGGTTCGGGTCCATAGAGACGATGGAATGATCTCAAGGGATTGGAGTGTTTTGAGATGGTGGTTCTCTCATGACGGTTTATCGGCAACTTGTACAAAGCGAGGATTGTGAATCTACACATTTTTCGAGATATGTAGTTGCTATACTTTATGTTGTACATAAAGAAGCGGTTACCCTCCGCTTACAATCGGTCGATGTTTGATCGTGAATGGCCAGCTTCACATTGACAGGCAAAGACACGGGAACGCAAGTATTTGACTTCGACATGTTTGGCTTTGATGTTGAGACAGGATGAAGAGGACGATAGTTCTAATGTTCCCCGTTGATGTTCAACTCAAGCCCCTGTTGAACCGTAAACATAGGTATTCATCTCTTTTGTGTGACAATGTGCATCAGAACACTAAGTTCAAGCTGTTTAAACATTTGACACTTGCAGTAACATCCACTGCCGAGTAGCAAGTTCAACACAAGGACAGCCCATGCCTGAAACTAGCTAGAGCCTTTCTACCCGACATTTCTGCGACGTAGGTACCGCGCGGCATCGTGAAAGACGGTTTCCACGGTTTTGGTGGAGTCCACGGTAATGTACTTGTTGCGAAGAGGTAAGCTTGTCGGAGACAACACCGAGATTCGCATAAACAAGATGTCGAGGAGGGTCCGTTGAGTGGGTTCCTCTCCAAGCATAGAGAATAGATGACAACGGTGCAGAAAATCTTTCGGCCTTTCTCTCGTTCATTCTTGCGAAGGGGTTACAATTGGACGTCACCTCTGAGGTTTGGGTTTCTTCAAGTTGTCTCTGCAAAAGCATTGCCTTGGCAACAGAATCTGTGCCCAGAATATTGCAGATGCCAATCCATCTGGGTCGGTGTGGCCCGCATTGAACCCATGGGTCCTGCGAAAGGACCAATTCCTGGAACACCCAGGCTCTTGTGAGCCACGGTGCGGCGAGGATGTCCTGTCGAAGGACCTCCATGTCGTCGACTTCCATTGGTCGCTCCTTGCTACCTGACCGTGTCTGCAGCGGCTGAACAGAGGCAAGCCCGAGAGGTTCCAACCGGGGCTGAAAACCAGCAAGGAAAGTGTGAATCTTCGGATCCGGGAGGCCGAGGTGGGTGATGGTATCGTTTGCGACACGGTAGATGCTGCCGGTAATTGAGACCTGATGATTCTCTCCTTGTTTGTCATACTGAGGGATGCATACCTATGGCGTCGGCCCAAATACGACGTGATTGGGTGTTGTCCCATATCCCGAAGTGCGGCATCCGAGGTCGGGGATGTCAATGACATGGTCGTCCACGTACGTATGGCAACTCTTTTCGCTGCCTCCCCAGCAGTACGAGGGGGCGGTGTATGGCTCCATCAGGTTGTGTATATACACTCCGAAATTGTTGTGTGAAGCAAAAATCCTCTACGGTCGCACCTGAGATGTTCGGCCGGCTCAAGCCGAAGAAGGCGAATGTCATCGCGATAACGAAGCGGTTGATGCCGGAAACGGCGTTTATCCATTTGAAGCCGACGAACTGGGCGTTGATCAGGGAGGTGGGTGTTATTGTAACTTCCGCCAGGCCATCAGTTCTTCATTCTGTGGTCCTACGTCTTTAGTGGAGGGAAGCCCTGATGCTTATGGTGACAGTGGTTTCGACACGCATGGTATGAGTTGGGCTCAGAGCTGCTGCCTACCTTAGGTAATGGCGGCTGTGCTTACACTTACGCAGGAATGGATGGGCCAGGCATAACTCTTGGCGATCATGAAGATCGAGAATTGAGTGCTGAAATGCCGCAATTGTTGTAGACAGCTGTGGTGGTTGATGGTGGAAGTAAAGCGAATCTCAGAGGGGAACCGGCGCAGCTTTGCAATTGATACTGAAAAGAGATCTTGAAAGCCGTGACTCAGAAATGTTAGAGGAAGAGTCAACAACAATTCAGTTCTGGCAGATTCAAGCGATATAGCTGTGAAACAAGGGGTCACAACGACACTGCCCTTGTTCCAATGTTGTTTGTTTGGTAGGGTACACAGAAGTCAGTAGCCTTAAAGTCATGTCAGGGTGCATGTCGGTGTTCGAGATGGGATGACAGCTCAGCGACAGGGCATGTGGCCGCGTTAGCCAACAGTCCATCGCATCTCGGCCTTTCAGGAGACCCATTTCGAAACCCAAGCATTGACGTGTCTCGAGTGCTTATCGGGTTTTGCGGCAGGAAATGAACGAAGCTTCCTCGTCTGTTAATTCCACGTTACTCAACAACTCTCTACATTGTTTCAACTTGAGTCACAAGTTAACTCAGCCTCTCTACCAGTTCGAGGCTGGACAGCAAAAAGGGAAGAGAATGCCCTATGCTGCGGGTATATATATCTCACAACCTCGCCAGCAATCACTATGATCACTCTCACTCGACATGTTCTCGAACATATTCGGCATCTCGCCCACTGGCGTAACCGCTAGCATTCCAAACATGGCCTCAACAATTATTACCCTGGAGGCACCCGAAGGGAACGTCCGAAAAAAACGTCGTTCAGCCGCCCTTTTGGAATCCAACCCCGTTGCCTTGAGGCCAATGACGCGATCCATGACACGTTCGCTACCAATTCGAACCCTGACATCGATTGTAACCAGCTTTGACACCTTCGCGCTGCGGAACGCAAAAGGAACAGAGAATCGTGAACTGGCCAAAGCAAATGCTGGTAAGAAACGGACCAGAACGCCGACTGAGGGCGAATTCGCTTGGAATATCAAGAAGGATAAAGAAAATATACAAGGCTGCATTGTTGTTGCGGGCTCTGAGACCGACAGCATGAATGTATTTAATGAGGTGGAGGCTGAGGAACTGGAGGGGATGTGGGAGGTAGGTTATAACTTTGTCAGGTGTCCAGGGACTTGTTCATCCTTGACAAAGTCACTAATTCTGTTCTTATTCTCAGCGTCCAGAAGTAATCTTTGAGGATGAGTATGGTGTAGGTTACTCCCGCGCTATTGAGGTTGCCTATGATCTTAGGTAAATTACTAACAACCCCTTAGCTCGCCCGAACCTCTTCCTCTTCCATGTCCCGATCCCCACCTCCAACACCGACCACATCCCCATCAATACCACAATCTCCTTCAACAACCCCCCCACCGACAGACCGCAGACTCTACTCCCCCTCCCGAACGTCCTCCCACACAGTGGCAACCGGCGCCACCAGCGTGGTAACCTACAGATCCGATAATATGGACCTCGATACCCTCGACCCCATCCTCGATCACATACACGAACGCATCGACCACACCAACGACGCGATCAACCACGTCCACAATCGTATGGACGAGGTCGAACACAACAACCGGACATTGGCTGCCAAGCTTGAGGCGCTAGAGCGGCGAATGCAAGACGAAGAGAGGGCTGTAGGAAGACTCGAGGATCAAAGCGTGGCACAGGACTACGAGATCAGGGAGGTACATCGACGGGCTGAGGAAAATAAGAGCATGATCGAGGAAGGGTTTGGGCTGAAGAGGAAGAATAATGGACGGCTTTGGTAAGTGATGTTGCGGGGTTAAGTATCAGGTAGCGGGATAGGTATAGTTGGTACTTCGGTAAGGTAGTCAGGGAGTCTGGCGAAGAATAGCAGAAGATATTGTCATCCCCTTGTCAGGTAGTTACCAGAGACATCTTCTCAAATATGTCTTGTCGTATGTGCAACATGTGTGTGTATGTGTAGAATATGGATAAAATCCTTGGCAAAGACGCTTAGGCCCCAATGTTGTTTCGTTTGCAATGCACAGCTAAATAAGGGGCACGTTAGGTAATGCCATTGGCACGTTAGGTAATGCTATTTTTATCGAGTGTAGAGCTCGGAGGGTATGGTTAGTAATGCTAATCCCTACCTCTCTAGCGGGCAGAGATGTATTTATCTCTATTTACACCACTCGAGGGTGTGATTAGTATGATATATACTATCTAAGTTACCGGGGTAAGATATAGCCTAAAAGCGCTAATCTTTATATTTAATACAAGTACTGACAATTATTAAGCTTTTTCGGTGTTTTCTATAGTATAAGGCGGCCACTAGCTAACTCAAAAAAGCCCACTTTAGCCAGGTTTAGTCATTAAACAACAGCTAAATAAGGTAATAAATTAGATGACGACTTTTCTTGCCCCTTTTCCACTCCTTTCATGCCAAAGTCCGCCATCAGCTGTTCCTGGAACCGCAATTGCAGATACCAAGCTCTCGGTTCGATGAAGGTGTTGTGGTCCCACAACTGAAGGCCAGATGTGAGGTCAAATATAATATTGATATTGATCGATGGAGGACTTCAAGAGAATACAGGAATTGTTTGCCCTTTTGAATCCCAATCCCACCTTGTGACGAACCCCTGTACAGAACCTCTGAAAGGGATACTCGGTTGAAGGTAACTTCTGACAATTGGTTCGGTGCAGCTAAACAGTGCACAACAAGATGTCTCAATGTAAACACAAGATACCGTGAATACAAGCTGTGATTGCATACTGCGGAACTATCTACAAGCTATCTAGTTCCTCCGTATATATGGACCTGCAATCCTCATGGACCGCTGGACCGTTCATAGCGTACCGGTCCATCGGTCCCTCCATGAGTGGTTGTCCTGGACCGCTGGACCGTCTCCTACGCACCGGTCCATCGGTCCTCCTCTGATTGGCTACCTACAGGGGTCCCTTCCGTCGTAATACACTCTTCCCATTGGCTCGTCTGTTAAGTCTGCGTCCTCCCGTGTCCAAGGTCGTGACACGATGCCCCTCCTCCTAGGTCGACGTCTCGGCGGCCAATTCTCGTTTCGCTCAAAACCCTACTGCTTCCTTCTTTTTCCTGGTAAGTGATGCCCCTTTACCTCTTATCCGTCGCCATGTCTCATCGTGTACAGAAAAAGCGTCATCGCAAGACCGATCAAGCCACGGCCCTTTCCTTGTCGATTGTAGGGCGTGGTTGCGAGATTATGCCGTGTACTCGTTGTTTTAACCAGAATCTTCCTTGTGTCCTGGCACAGGGCTCCAACCGTTGCAGTGAATGCGTCCGCCTGAAAATCCCTTGTGACGGCATGGATGTGGGCTCCGCCCGTGAGTTCTTGTCTCCTCCCTTTGTTCTTGTTGCCTGACCGTCCGCTAGTTGCCCGTAACCTCGAGGTGCAACAGGAGCTCGAGAAGGAGGAAGAAGAACTTGAAAACCAGTTGTCCTCCCTCGCAGCTCGCCTGGCGCGGCTTAAGCGTACCCGCCGGTCCCTTCGCGACCGCGAGGCCAAGCTGTTTAACCGCGGTATGATGGAGGAAGAAGCACAACTCCTTGCTTCGTCGCCTCCTGCTCCCTCAGCCCAGCTGCCGCCTAGCGTGTCTGTCGCTGCGCCCTCCCCAAGTCTTGATTCCTCTTTCGACTGGACCTCCGCACAGTTGGGTTGGCTGGACCAAGATTTTGCCAATGGGAGTGCTGCCCTCGCGAGCGGGGCCGTTCTTGGTCTTCCTCCCGACCCGGCTGCTGGCCCCTCGCGGCATTCTCCACCCTTGGTCGTTCAGGGTTCCTCCGATGGAACTCTTCCAACTTCTCAGGACAGCTAAGGTTTGTTGCTGGTTCCCATGAGTTATCCGTAGCCGGGTAGTCCAACCAGCTAACCAAATACTCCAGCTGTCCGTTGTTAATGCGCGAATCTAAGACCTCTTCCACATCGTACTCCTCTTCCTCGTCCTCGGCTTCAATTTGAGTGTCCGGGCTGGCAGCCCTTGGTGCCGGTTCCAGGAGTGAAACGTGAAAGGTACCCGATCGTAGTCGCATGGTGTCTGGCAATCTGAGTCTGAACGCTGTTTCCGATACTCTTTCTTCGATCGTGAAAGGTCCCACCCTCCTGTGGTCCAGTTTCTTACTTGGTCGTTTTGTGCGTAAGTTCCGTGTTGAAAGAAACACTTTATCCCCCCTCTTCAAGCGAGGTCCCTCGAGCCGTTTGACGTTGTAGTACTTGCGCATGCGCTCCCGAACGAACTCGAGTTCTTTTCTGAGTTTGGCGTGCAGCATGTGTAGCTTCCCTGCTTTTGCTGCCGCCCTAGGCACTCTTGCCTCTGGTCCTTGTCGTAGGTCCGCCTCGAAACCGTAGTTCGCGAAGAATGGTGTGACTTTTGTCGTTTCCGTGGGTGCCGTATTGTACGCGAGTTGAGCCGCTGGCAAGAGTTCAACCCAGTTGTCCTGTTCGAAATTGATGTAGTTCCGAAGGTATTGTTCGACAATCTGGTTGAGTCTCTCCGTCTGGCCGTCCGTCTGCGGGTGATATGCTGACGACGCCTTGCTCTTCACTCCCACTTGCTCCATTAGAGCTTTCCAAAACTTCGACACGAACTTGGTGTCGCGATCCGTGATGAATTCCCTTGGCCATGTGTGTGTCGCCGTGACGTTCCGAAACACCACATCCGCCAATTGTTCTGCCGTCCAAGTCTCCCTGTAGGGCAGGAAGTATGCCCACTTGGTGAGCCTGTCGACGACCGTGAGGATGCTGTCGTACTTGATTCCTGTGACCGTGTCCTTGGAGTGTGGTAGCTTAGTGATAAAGTCCATCGTCACTGAGCTCCATGGTTGTTCTGCCACTGGTAATGGCTCCAAGAATCCGTAAGGCTTGTGTCTTTCTGCCTTCGTTCTTCTGCAAAGGTCACATTCTCGCAGCGTTTCCTCAACATCTTTTCTTAGTCCGGGCCAATTGAAGTGTTGTTTGATCTTCTCTGTTGTCTTGGCCACTCCCATGTGTCCTCCGAGCTTCGACTCGTGGATCTCCCGAATCAATGCCTTCCGCTGTTCTGGTTCGACATAAGCTCGATTGTGATACCAGAGCCGGTAATTGTCGTCCTTCTGGATCCCCAAAGATTCCAGTTCAGCCCATCGTTCCTGCTCGTCACTGCCGATGTTGCTCTGATACTTGTTGGCTGTTGATTCTTCTCGGTACACTGCACAACACTCAGCCCACTGCTGGAGCGGGTGCCTCAGTGTGCCTTCTGCTGTCTCCTGCAGCAATGGTGGCGATTCCTCCGCCACTTTTTCCTCGTGGTGGTCCGCCCTTCTGCTTAGAGCGTCCGCTCTCGCGTTCTCGGATCCCTTCTTGTAATGAATCTGAAAATTGAACTCAGACAGGAATTCTGACCACCTGCCTTGCCTGGCGTTGAGGACCTTGGTAGTAGTGAAATACTTCAAGTTTTTGTGATCCGTGTAGACCTGCACCTCATAGTTGGTCCCGCTGAGATATGGTCTCCACTCCTCGAAAGCCTCAATGATGGCAAGCAGCTCTTTGTCGTGGATAGGGTAGTTCTTGCGTGGTCCCTCCAGCTTCTTCGAAAAGAATGCTACCGGATGCAACTTCCCATCCTCGTCTCGTTGTCCCAGCTGTCCTCCGATGGCGTAGTCGGAAGCATCTGTTTCGACCTCGAAAGGCCTTCCTGGGTCAGGAAGCTTGAGCACTGGGTCGGCCACAATAGCGTCTTTGATGGCCTGAAAAGCCTGCTCCTGTGCTTCCCCCCACTTGAACTCGGCGTCCTTCTTGGTTAGGTCGTTCAATGGCTTCGCGATAGCGCCGTAATTCCGTATGAACATTCGATAAAAGTTCGTAAATCCCAGAAACTCTCGAACCCTAGTCTTCAGTTGTTCGGGTGTTTCTCCTTGTGGTCTCGGCCAGTCCTTGACTGCCGCGATCTTCCCTGGTTCCATTCGCACTTCTCCTGGCGAGATCAGGTACCCGAGATAGACCGTCTCTTGCACATGGAACTCGCTCTTGTCCTTGTTGACCGATAGTCCTGCTCCATGTAGCGCGTCCAAAATTTCCTTGACGTGCTGTTTGTGTTCCTCCAGAGTGCGTGAGTAGATGAGAACGTCGTCGAGATAACAAACTGCTGTTTTGTCGAGATACTTGCGAATCGTGTGATCAACGAGGGCCTGGAAAGTCGCTGGTGCGTTTGTAAGCCCGAACGGCATGACGAGATACTCGAAATGCCCGTAAGGCGTGCGAAAAGCCGTCTTCCATTCGTCTCCCTCCTTGATTCGTATGTGCGCGTACCCGACTGGCATATCAAGCCTGGTGAACCATCGTGCCCCTGACAGTTGACTTCGCAGCCGCGAAATCAGCGGTAGTGGGTAACCGTTCTTCACCGTCTCCTGATTCAGCTGTCGATAATCCACACACAGTCGTGGACTCCCATCCTTCTTCGGCACGAAGAAAACAGGATATCCAGCTGGCGATGTGGATGGTCTGATGTGCCCTCTCTTGAGATTCTCGTCCAAATACTTCCGCAACTCTTCACTCTGTTTGTCGTTGGTGTGGTAGACCTGAAAAAGCTTGAGCTTTGCTCCGTCCTTGAGCTTGATCTCATGGTCCCATGGTCCCCTATCTGGTAGACCCTGAAGGTGTTTCGCCGTGAACACCGGATGCCCCTGATATTCCGGCGGTACCTCCTTCTTCTCGTTTTTCTTCAAACTGTTGTAATAGGCGTATTTGTCCTTCATTGCTGCCGCAATTTCCACCAACGCAACTGTCCCTACCAACCCTACTTCTTCGATCTTGCCGCCTGTGTCGATTGAGTACACTAATATCTCCCGTGTCCCTTGCGGTGGTGCCGTGGAGGGTGCTTGTCTCACACTCTGCTCCTGCCGTGCTCCTGATCTCCCATCGTTGGTTGGATACTCCCGATATGTCCTCGGTCGTAGGTGGCCACCATCCTTCCAATCGATGTCTGGGTTGTAGTCCTCGTGCCATGGCTGCCCCAGGATCATGTCCTTCTCTGGCCCCATATCCACGATGTCGAAAATCACTGTCGTTGTTTTTCCTGACACTGTGATGTTCAGTGGCAACGTTTCTCTGGTTACCAACTGTGTAGGGAAGGGTCCCTTCATGACGACCTCTTCCTCCTTCTTTTTCCATGGAACCCGGGCTTGTTGCACAAATCTTGGTGAAATCAAGTCCGCTTCTGCTCCACTGTCCACGAGTGCTTGCGTTTGGAAACCCTTCCAACGCGCTGCTACTCGCAATCTTTTGTCTTTCATGCCCCTCCTCCGTACAGCAGCGACCTCGCTGATGTGTTGCTCGTGGTCCTTTAGAGGTTTGCGGCCTCCGCGAAAGGCCGTGGCCCTTTTCCCGACTGTTGTTGTGCCTCCAGAGCGTCCTCCTTCGCCGAACTGTCCAGCAGCTCGAAATCGGCTAACCATCGTCGTTGAGCTTCCTTCCACTTCTTGTTCCTGGCACTATTCTTCTTCTTGTTGCGTGCCTTATGTACTTTGGGGCTGGCCTCGTGGTATTTCCGGGCCTTTGCTCGCAGATGGAAAGCGCAATCGGCACTCTTACACCACGTCAAACCATATTCCTTCTCGTTGGCGGTGTTCTCTCCCCATCCTGTTACCCACTCCAGGCAGCACCTTGCGTACCTGGGTGTGACCTGTATGACCTGGAGTTCCTCCCGCTTGACTGGATCCTCCTGTTTCCACAGGAAATAATCGTTCAATTCTTCGTCCGGCGCTCCCCACCTTGCGAGAGTCCTCGACACCGGTACCGGTTGGTCTGTCTGGGTGACCTCTCTGACCGGCCAGTGCCCGTTGAGGGTCTTTGACTGGTAGTGTTCCGCGCATCCATGAGCGACGCACTGGAACCATGGCACTCTCCTGTGTTCCGGATGTCGTGGATGAACTTGTGGAGTGTCTCCTTCGCACGGAGTATACCACCCCCACTCCGGAACCTCTCCTGGCGTCAGCGCGAGTCCGGTGCTGGCTACTGGTCGTGATGCCCAAAACTCATCCCAGACCTCCTCATCCTTGTTGAGTAGTGCGAACTCTTGGCCGAACTCTTCTTCTGGAACGATCCAACGCTCGTTGCCCTGCCACAGCTGTGCGAGCGGTTGGTTGTTGGCCATGGTTTGCGCCATCTTGTCCTCGAGGTCGCGGTAGTGTCGTTCACTTGCTTCTCGCTGGTTCCGAAGTTCTGCCAACTCTTCCTCGAGCCTTTGAACTCGCTCCTCGGCCTGCCTCAGGGTCTCCCCCGTGTCTAAACTCGAGAGGACTGTCGAGGTGAAAACCCGCCTTAGTCTCCGCAAGGTTTCCTCAGAGGGTCCTGGAGCCGTGCTTTCCTCTAGCCTGGTGGCTCCCCTGGTCGGCAGTTCTTGTCCCACAACACGGTCTTCTCCCTCAGAGTCGACTGTTAAATCTCCTTCCTGAGTCTCATGCTCGTAGTTGCTGTCGGTGTAGTCGTCCGCTGAGTCCAGGAATCCATCGTTGCCGTACTCAATGCTTGAGATCTCAACAACCCGCGTTGTCTTCGCAACTGCCGCCGCCTCCTTTTCCTTCCAGCTGAGCTGTTTGGGTGCCCGACAGTCTCTCTTGAAATGCCCCGTCTTCCCGCAGTTGAAGCACTTGACGTTGTTCTTCCCCTTGAACCGCTTCTGAACTGCGTCAATCTCCATAGGTCCCGCGTGAGTGGTTCCAGACACGCTTGTGGTGTAGCGTTTCTTCTTGTCGTTGGCTCGGTAGCCTCCGGAGCCACGGTGTTGTCCTGGGTTTGCACGCGTTCCTCTTTTCTCCATCCGGCGTTGAAACTGCCGGTCGTCGATACGAATGGCTGTAGCGATGTATTTGTCGATGGTGTCCGGTCTCTCCTCCTTGTACAACTCGTCCTTCACTTCGTCCTTGAGTCCGTTGTAGAAAAGCTGCATCAAGCCTTCGTCATTGATCTCGCTGCGCAGGGCGTCGGTCTTGAAGGTGGCAGCATAGTCAGCTGCAGACCGGGTTTGGCGCATGTTGGCGAGTCTCTCCTGGGCTCGGCGAGCCTCGTCGTACTCTCCGAAGACTTCCTTGATGCGGGCTTCGAACTTCTTGAAGGTCTCGAAGCACTCCCTAGTGATGTCCTTCCTGATGCCTGCGTCGTCGTTCTCGTAATAGTCGTTCAGGATGGGCTCAAACCACGCGAGAGCCTTGTCCTTGAGTCGAGATGCCGCGTAGGTGACCTTGGACTCCTCGTCAGGGAAACGAGTAGGATAGTACCGAAAATAGGTCTTGAGCTGGATCAGGAACCCTCCAAGCTCTCCTTTTCCGCCACCATAGCGTTCGGGGGCCTCGATCTTGGCCAGCTGATTATCGCGGTGATCCAGGCGACCAACGGCGACGACTTGGTCCTGGGTCTGCTGGACCGCATCCTCGAGCTCCTTGACGCGAGCGTTGAGTCGAATCAGAACGGCTTGAGGGCTTTCTTTGTTGTCCGCCATGGTGATGGGTACCTTCAACTTATCCGTGACAGAGTTGAAGTGAGTATGCAACGTGTGACGAACCCCTGTACAGAACCTCTGAAAGGGATACTCGGTTGAAGGTAACTTCTGACAATTGGTTCGGTGCAGCTAAACAGTGCACAACAAGATGTCTCAATGTAAACACAAGATACCGTGAATACAAGCTGTGATTGCATACTGCGGAACTATCTACAAGCTATCTAGTTCCTCCGTATATATGGACCTGCAATCCTCATGGACCGCTGGACCGTTCATAGCGTACCGGTCCATCGGTCCCTCCATGAGTGGTTGTCCTGGACCGCTGGACCGTCTCCTACGCACCGGTCCATCGGTCCTCCTCTGATTGGCTACCTACAGGGGTCCCTTCCGTCGTAATACACTCTTCCCATTGGCTCGTCTGTTAAGTCTGCGTCCTCCCGTGTCCAAGGTCGTGACACACCTGCGGACCTCCACGCTAAATTGAACGGAACGCCGTAAACCCCGAGTGTTGGTACGCTTATTTAGAATTCCTCCGCGTAATCCATGGTGTTGAGCCGACCTGTGACCGGCTGACGCTATGACTCAGCCCACCTTAGCCCAGGGCACTGACCCACAACAGAAGGGCTGTCTTAATGCCAGTACCTTCTTCCCACAGGCTTCCAGCATCAAACCAAACAGGCCGCTGCCGGAACTCACAAGCAACCCTCACAACCTACCTTCCCGGAAATGACCAGTGCAGGGCCGTTAACCACCCTCCCAACCGAACTCCGCCACCAAATCCTAGCTTCCGTGATTTGGACTCCAACAGCAACGCCCCCTGATTGCCGCTCAATATTTCGCGAAAACCTTCGCGTCCGCCTACGCGATGACTGGGACATCTGGGTGCCAGCCAACCCGCCTCAATCAGCGGCTCTGTCGGTCCTCCTGACATGTCGGTGCCTGCGCAATGACGTCCAACATCTACTGAAATCATCCAATGTCCAGCATCACCCATATGAGATAGATATCGTCTTCATTCCAAAATGCGGCCTTTTCCCAACATGGATCTGTTGCCCGCTCCCAAGCCAGGTCAATCTCGACAGTCTCCAGGCGTCTTTCCGCATCATGGAGGTCGAAGATATCGACGAAGAGGGCCCCAGCAAAGGCGAGTTTCTAAGACATTACCGCGGTGTCGCGTCCGACTTCAATGCAGGACACTGCTACCCAAATTCCTCTCCCGGCTCGTGGAACTTCTACCGCCTCCTGGCTTCCTTCCTGGCCCTGGGACCTCGGGGCTTAACCTCTCCCGCTTATCAAAGCAGACACCGCGGCTCCCTTTCGACATGCCGACGATCCCTCCGACATCTCATCATTAGTGTAACATCCAAAGAGGAAACCGAGATAGACGAGAAAAGGTGGGCACGGCATTACAGCGGGCCCGCCCGATTCTTAATAGACGACCAACCCGACCTTCCGTACGGCTCGTTGGGGGAGGACCTCATATTCCCGGGTCCAAGTCAAGAGTCTCCATACGCCTGGACCGGCCACACGGATCTAAGCACTGTTCGCGGCATGTCACTCAGGGAAGGCCGTCTCACCCTTGGAGACGCAGACCGTCTGGGCTTGTACCTTGCCAACACCCTCTGGGCCCTTCTCGACTTCAAATGGCTATCACGAGGCTTTGGTCTTGTGGTGTACGAAGGCATCCTTGACGATATCACGTTTTACGTCGATGGCGAGCCCAGACCTCGCTTTGACATGGACAACCTGCTTTTGCTAGAACCCCAAAGGGACCGTACCTCAACCCCGGAAATCGCAGCGGCCCTCCAGCGTTGGAAGGTGTGGGTGATGAAATGGAGGAATAAGCTCCGAGAGGGAGCTGTGTTGGATGAACCCCGTCCGTCTTTGCCATTTGTGAGATATGTGCCGAGGATAGGCGCCTCGTATGCCCCTGATTCGGAGTCAGATATGGACTCAGAATCAGGCTCCGGCTCCGGCTCAGACACGTAGTTCATAGTAGATTGACAATAAACTTAGAGAAAGCCCAATTCCCCCTTAACAGTGGAGACCTATGTTGTTTTGATTTTCATTGTCCACCTTGGCTTTCATGCGTGAGTCTTGCCAGCCCCCTTGCTTGTATTTGCTCGGTACCTTATTAAGCAACCTGAGCAACAGTCGCCGAGATAACCATCGAACAGCTAGGAAAAACCTGGCGGTGCCTTCCCTCAACGAGGGTTACTGCCTTCTCCAACGCCGATTTGTAAACGCGGGTCACACCAAACAGCTACCTGAAATTTATCAGGTGCAGACATAATTTTCTCTGTGGCTCATCCTTTTCCATTATCCAGCAAGTCCATCCCCTTCCACCCTTCAACCTCCCTCAACACTCCCAGCATTCCTCCCCTCAAGCCTCCTCCTTCAGATTGCCAGACTTTTCGGATCATCCCTCCCTACCTATCAGCGTCAACACCATGGGGAAAAGGTTGGATAACAAGTCCGAAAAAGCAAGATTACGCGGCAAAATCCTCAAAATATGGGGTATCAAAAGCAATGAGCTTAACGAGCTCTTCCCTTCAGAACCGGGAGTGTGTACCTTCAACTTCCTGGCCAGCATCGCTGATCGCTGCCCTAACTTCACCGAGGCCCGTCGTCTTTTAACCGAAACCCGCAAAAACCGACTCAGTACGGCGGGCGCAGTAGGCAAGCAGAGGATTCAGAGCGCCACATTTAGTGACGTGAAGAAGGTCAAAGAAGTCTTGGAGGCGAGGAAGGTAGAGGTCAACGGCCACGGCAAGACAGGTGGTCGAGCCAGCGTATCACGGCTTGCCAAAACCAAGAAGGCGTCCACAAAGCACACCATGCAGCTCCGCAAGAAGAAAGTAGGCAAACTCACTGCTTGCAGCAAGCAGACCAAGAAAGTCGCAAAGCGGACAAGAAAGAACCAGGTAAGTACCTGATATCTTCGTAGATGAGACCATTCCCACCCTTCTGAGTATCTGTTGACACTCGCTAACATGGCCATCTAGGACAACAATGCTGGAGTCCCAACCCCTGACAACATCAACGCCGGTCACTCAGAGAACCCTGCTTCCACTCACATGGCCATCGACCCCCCCAGCATTCCATTCAGTCTCTCGAACCCGCAAGAGTGGTTGGATATATTTTGTATATCACAGCTGCTGAAGATGGTTGCCGCTGTCCGCCCTTCCATTTATGTGGTTGATACCAGCGGTCCCGAGATTTCCGCCAGCGACTTACTCAGGCAGCCCATGGTTGAGTTGATTCTCCTCCTCCTACAGGTCGAGTTCAAGCACTGGGTCTTGGCTGCAATCCCATTCAACAAGATCGAGCCAGTCAACGTCATCAAATTGTATCACAGCTTTGAAGCGGAAGCCAAGTACGACAGCAAAGCCAGAAAGCTAGTCCAAGGCTTTCTCGAAAAGGTCCACGCCTCTTGGCCTCAGGGGCACGCTCATCCTTCTCCTGCGGTGAAGGACTTCACCCTCGCCCTCGAAACCTGCCCTATGCTCAACGAACCTCGCGAAAACGGCGTCATCGCCATCATGGCCGCTATACATGCCATCGCCGGCAAGAAACTTCCTGAAAAGGCCGACTTGGCAGCCTGGAGACGTCTCCTTTGCCATTTTGTGAGCGAATCCGCCGGCAACTACCAGGCCCTCAATTTATTCCCCGCCTTGCGGGAACCCTCCGAGCCTATTCAAACCCAAGATGTGAGGAAGAAGAGAGCCAGCTTGAAGGCATACCTGGATGCCTCGACCAAGTACGACAAGGCTCGTGAGAGCTACTTCGTCACCGCCCTGCAAATGCAGTCTATCCTGGCCTGGTTTGAGACAAATTTGGAGCCCAAGATTGAGGAAATGAGCTCGTGGCTCTCGACAGCGAAGTCTATGATCCAGGAGGAAGAGAAGATGATTGCAAGGGGCACTGGCAACGATGCTCACAAGATGGAGCTTCAGAGCCGGTATGATGCTTGTTACCAGGAGTATTCCGAAGCGCAGGAGATGTTGTTGAGAGTTCAGAGGTGCAGGAAGGTGGTGTACGAGTCTTTGAAGGCGGTCCCTTGTAAGGTCTCTTGTTCGAAGCCATATGAACAGACTGAGGGGACTATGGTGGTTCAGTTTGGCATTTGAGGTTGTTTTGTTACGTTTTATGTGTAGGTAGTATAGTTTCCGCAGGGCTTTCAGGATTGTCCACAGGCCTTCCGGGTGTTCGGTCAGGTCTTTTCAGAGCCTTGATAAGACTTTTGGGAGTTTAATAGGCGTTTGAGGAGATTCGATAGGCTTTTGGGAAGGTTCGATAGTCCTTTGTCAGTTTAGATACCCCTGTTAGGACACCTTTCAGGCTTGGTCCATGCTTGATGTAACGATAGGTACTCGATCCTTTAAAAGGGCTTCGCATGAAATATCATTACCGTACAGCACTCACGGGTTCACTTTTTCTTGAGGCTCTCTAGTAGCTTGGGGGATCGAGAAAGTATAAGGTGGTATGTAAGAGACACGTCGGTAATAACACCGCAATTGATACTCGACTCATCACGTTATTTTATTGCTGCTGTGTCTGACCTATCAATTTCCGGGGGAGAGTCCACATTCCTTCAGTCCGCCACTATCTATCACCACATAGCCAACGCGTGGGGTTGACGGTTGTTTCACAGCAGGTCGCCTTTAGCGAATAAAAGTATAAGGTACAACAACAACAACAACAACAAGCCTCAACCTCGGCGCTGCCCGGCCGTGACTTCATTTCATTTACCTCGCAACCTTCTTCTCGCCCACCACCCGTTTCCTACACCGCAGCCCGCCACTCATTCGGCCTTGGATGCGATTCAGGGTTATTCGTCGCTCTGGAGCCTCCCTCATCTGCATTATGATCTTGTGCAGCATGGCTGGATGTCTTGATTGTTGGTTAACCCTCGCTCTGGAGAAATAGCATTACTAACACCAAAAACATCGCCAGGGTTCCACAAGAGATCGGCCACATCTTGGCGACTTGTCGGCGCTCCTTCAAGATGGCAAAGTCACGAGTGTCGATCTTGTGAGCGCATACCTGGCCCAGATCGAGAAGCATAACAGGAATAGCGCCCGCCTCAACGCAGTCATCAATGCGGTGTCCAAGGAAAAGCTTTTCGGCATTGCCAGACAGCTCGACAGCAAGAGGTCCGAGATTGATGCTGCATCGAAACCACTTTATGGAATCCCCTTTCTCATCAAGGTGACTGTCCCCTGATACATCGACCGGCTTGTGGCTAGCAGCTGCTGACACATTGCCATAGGATAACATATGGACGGCCGAAACATTTGGGGTCCCAACTACCAGTGGCGCCGTCGCATTTGAAAAGGCCATTGCCAAAGACAATGCCCCAATCGTGCAAAAGGTAAGCGTGGAGCTCCATCCATCCGAAGGTCGTTCCAATCCGATAGTTCAACAGCTCATCGATGCCGGCATGATAATGCTTGCCAAGACGAATCTCAATGTGTGTGGGAGCTGCAGCTCATGCTTTCAGTAAGGTAGCTGACTCTACGGATAGGAACTGGCTGCGATGAAGACAATGAGCCTCACCGGATGGTCAGCTCTGGGCGGGTATGTCTCTAACTTCGGTTCCTGTACGCAAAGCGGCTTGAGGGGCTGACAATGAGGGTCGTTCGGCAGACAAACGCAATCGGCATATGTGGAGGGAGGGGTCATCAAGGGAGAACCGTTCCTCGGACACAGTGTAAGTTGCAAGATCCACGATCAAGTAAGACTGCTCTAATACCACCGGGAGGCTGATAACCAAAACGCAGACTCCGGGAGGGTCGTCTACTGGTAGCGCCGTTGGTGTGTCTGCAGGTATGGCACCTGTGGCACTCGGAACTGAAACGGACGGTTCCATCGTCGTTCCCAGTGACCGGGCCTCCCTTTACTCTGTCAAGATCACGATTGGTGGGGTGTCGACCAACATCTCCCTGATCCGCAGCTAGCCGAGTTCAACATGGCGGTCGATAAAATCGAAAAGGCGAAGGCTGTGGTAACTCTCGACTTGCCACTGCGGCGATTTGGCGCAGAGGACGACCAGATGTTCACAGAGATAGCATGTGAGAAGCTCCCTAGTGCTTGATTTATCCCGTTTGAACTAAAAACATCCCTGTGTGCTCGCGACCTGACACTAGAGATTCAATCCTTAAGGTAAGGCATGATGCCGGACCAGCATTCGAAGAGTTCGCGTCCGGACTGACCAACTCGCCTGTCACGACTTTGAAAGGCTTGGTGGAGTGTAACCGCGAAAATGCCGAGAGGGTAATGCCAGAATGTAAGTAGACGGCCTCCCCTCGCATTAATCTCTCCGTCGACGCTTTTCTAAGTGCCTGCTCTAGGGGGTCAAGAAATCCTCGAGGGCATCGTCAACAATAGCGACAAGGTGAACGACAGCGACTACGAGAATAGCCGGGTGAAGCTGCGCTAGAACAACAAAGATAATGGCTTCGATGCCATGTTCAAGAAGTACGACCTGGATGTCATAATGGGAAAGCCAACCGGGTGCAGCGCCACTGTGGCGGCAGTAGCACATAGGCTGCTCGCTCGGAACCGTGCCGCTAGGGAACGCACGGCTGAACGGGCGGCCCTTTGGTCTTGCTATCACGGCCCCACCGAATCGTGAGGTCAGGAGGATCTCATCATCAAGGTCATGGCAGCATGGGAGGCAACGTTCGAACCCCGGAGACCTCCTCCGCAGTTGGTCAACTGGGAGAAGACTTCGTAAGCTGACAGAGACCTCGCTGGGCCTAGGCGACTATTGAAAAGCTGAACGCTTCGCAGGTGTAAGGCTTTCCGCTTGTAGCCTTGTGGAGATGAAGCAACCGACGGATCCAGGAGCCAAAACCATAGTAATAGTGGCAAATTGTTGAAGTGCACATAGCTAGGGGCAGCGTATTAATTAATGCCTTAGCTTTCTCTCTTCAGAAGTTTCTTTTACCCTAAGGTACCTCTCTTCAATCTGCTTGCCCTGCTCGGCTATCTCCTCTTGCTAAGTTGTCAAGCCTTGCCCTCAGCACCCGCTCCACGTACTCGTCTCCGCCCATCTCCTGTCTGCTACTTGAGCTTTTGGCCAGTGTGCTCTTCACCATGTTGCGCAGGTTCTCCATAGTGGCGGGTTCTGTGAGCACGTCGCTGTGGTCGAACCCAAACTACGGCTTGACATACCATTTGGTCGTGTTTCTTGAGGGGGTTAACAAGCCGACATTTGGTCTTGCCGTGTGGGTCGCCTCTGACGATGCTCTTGATGACCAACCTGGTACCTAACCTATCAGCGTCAATCCATCCACCTGATTAGGACTTCATTCTAACAGTTAGTGCATATCTACGAGAGACCGCGGAAGACTGCATGATGTCAACAGTAATGCACCGTTTGCATGCGATCTTGATAGCCACCAATCCAATGTTTAGACATGATGTTGTCAAGATAGCAGTGTTTAAAAATGATACCAAAAACGATCAGTCTAGGATTTGGAATTCATGTTAAAAGCTAGTAGTTCGGCACTTGGACACAATGGTAACACGGGGGCAATACTAGGTAGTGGCCCGACCACGGGGACAGGCTTGCTTAGGATGTCTTGGAGACGGTGATACATCTCACCCCCATCTTGTAAGCCAATACGAGTCAGGCTCTTGATGTCTTTTGCAGGGCACGTAAAGGCATGAGAGCGATTCACACTTCCGATTCAATTATGGAGTGAAGTGCCATTCGTTTTCGTGTCGCGTCCGTGGTCCTGAATTGGGAGCATTCCCAATCGGAGCAGCTCAGACAGATTTCTAACAGATCTGACAGATGCTCGTGTTTATTATCTACACTCTACAAGTGTCATCGACTATAAGGACACTCACTCGACGCCTTCAGACCTCGGGATATACACCTCCTCAATCCTCGCCCTCATCACCCTCTCGGCAGAAGCAGGATCCATCCCCTTTCCTTGTTCGGGACCAGCTCTCATCATCTTTCCAACCAAGAACCCCAGCTTGCCCTGAGGATACGCTTTGCTCTTTCCCTGCTTGAACCTGATAAAGTCCTGCAGTACCTTCTCCTGGCCTTCGATCACCTCATCCGCAATAGCAATATACTGCTCCTCAGAGATCTCCTTGTACCACAAATCCTGACTCTCAATCTGCTCCGTTACACCACCAGTGACAACCGTCCCCCGAAACACATCCCACATCAAATCCTTCGCCACCTTCGCCGTAATATTCTTCTGGTGCAAATAAAACAAGATAGCAGCCAAATCCTGCTCTGGAACACGACTGCTAGCATCCAACACCTCGACACCAGCATTATCAACAACAACTTCCTCCGCCTCTGCCAACTTGCCCAACTCATGTAAACACCAATTCGCCGCCAATATCGCATGCTTCTGCTCCCCCTCTTTGCTAGCCGTAACCCCCAGCATCCTCTCCAACTCCTCCAGCACCCCATAAAAATACTCCATCCTCCCCTCCATCTGCATCAACGCCATCGCATCCCTCTCACTCAACCCATACGCCCGCATCAAAACCTCCACCTCCTCATCCGGCAATGTCCCCATCGTCCCCCCCAACCTCTCCACCAAATCCTCCCCAATCACCACCGGCCCCAAGTCCGGATCAGGCATATACCTATAATCCACCTCCCCCTCTTTCCCCCTCAACCTCCTCGTCTCCGTGCTCCCCAAGCTCCACCCCCTCGTCTCCCCCTCAATCTTCCCCCCGGCCTCCAACACAGCAATCTGCCTGTCCCTCTCGGCAATAATCGCATCTTCCACCGCCTTAAAACTACTCAAATTCTTGATCTCCGTCCTCGTCCCCAGTCGCGTCTCCCCCTCCCTCTTGACCGAAACATTAACATCCGCCCTCAAACCACCTTGCTCCATCCCCGACGTGCACGCATCCACACTCTTCAGCAGCATCTGCACCTTCCTCACAAACGCCGCAGCGGTCGCAGGCCGGTGTATACACGGCTCGGTGATCATCTCCACCAACGGCACCCCCACCCGGTTGAAATCAAGATAATGCGTCGAGTTTGGCTGTGCCAGCGTCTTGGCGGTGTCCTGCTCCATTTGCACCTGTTTTATCCCTATCTCCACCGATGGCCCATCATCAGGGGCTATCCCGTCTCTTGGTAGTAAGGTGACGCTCCCGGAGCGGGCAAAGGGGTGGTAGTATTGTGTTATTTGGTAGCCTGCTGGCTGATCCCAGTGGAAGTAATGCTTTCTGTCAAATCTTGAAATTGGTTGGATTTCGCAGTTGAGTGCCAGAGCGGCGCGAATGGCGGGGATTAAGGTCGTGGGTTGGAACAATGGTTGTGAACCGGGGATGGCTAGGTCAAAGGGAGCGACGCGGGTGTTTGGGGGGATAGCATCTTCGCCGGCTGATGGGGTCGACGCGGGAGAGAAGAGCTTGTGCGGGGTGTTGAGCTGGGCGTGGATCTCGATGCCGACCGTGAGGTCCCACCCTGGGACGGTTTGGTTGTCGGTGTTTTTCTTGTTCTTTTTGTTGTGCGGGGCGCCGGAGAGTTTGGCGGCTTTGGCTTGGTCTTTGAGTTGTTTGCGGAGGGGGATGACGGGTGGTTCGGGGGGAGGAGGGGTCGAGGGGGAGGCGGAAAAGGCTCGTCGGGACGGGGATATTGGTGGGACTAAGGGGTATTTTCGGAGACGGAGGCAGCCGCGGCGGGTTAATTGGCCGTTGAGCAGATATCTGCTGAGCTCTGCTGTTGGTATTCGCGCCATGGTTGTGGTGTTGACTTTCGGGCTTCTAAAAAACCGAAGCTCAACTGAGATGACGTTAGGGCTTTGTGCCAGGTGGCCCAAGCTTCTTCCACCCCTTGCTGCCAAGAGTTGCTGTCAACAGTGTGAGTCTCCCGGTCTACATACACTACATCCATCAGAAGCTTCTTTTTTCTTCCTTAACAAAAGCAAGTATCTCAAAGATTAGAAGGCGTAGTTCGGCTTTATCAGACAGAGCCAATGGAACAATACTCCTAGTAGTTTTACTGCGTTATTGTCGATGTTTTTATCAAGCAAGCACCCTCGACCTTATCAGTGCCGCCACCGGTGATCCCGACTCGTTCCTTGACACGGACTTGTCAATCTTGTTACACCGCATGTCGAAATCAATCGCAGTAAGTAGATTGTTGCTTGTATGATACTCTGTCTCTCACATACTAATACAAGAAAGAAAACCCCCATTCCGTCTATGTGCAACCCCGTTATCCAAAATCAAGCCCATATACAAAGAAATAGTATGAGATGAGATCTCGATCAGATACCAGAATCCTCCTGAGGCCAGACCTGCTTCCACGCCTTCCAGCTCCTGCAAACCCTCTCAAACTCATCCTTATCCTGCTGCGCCAGCCCAGATTCAATGCGGCTCTGGCTCTCGACAAACTCCAACGACAATCCCTGGCTAGCATGCCAAGCGATATGGCAATGCACCAACCAAGCACCGGGGTTGTCCAGCTCAAAAGCGATTGCCAAATAACCGTTTCCAGGCAACACACCAACGTCACGCCTCGACGGGTTGCGCGTGTTGAACTTTGATGTATCACCCGTAAAGGTTGTTTGCGGCTCGGCTGCCAGAATCCAGAAGTCATGGCCGTGAAGGTGGATAGGGTGGTCGATTCTGTTGTTGTCATCAGTAACCATCCATCTCAATTTAGCTGATATTGGGAGTGAAACTGAAAGGAACTCACCCAAAACCACTCCCATCCTGAATAACCAGCACCTGCCATTCTTGCTCTCCGCTATTGGAAGGCTGCACACCGACCACATTGTACGGGGTAGGGAACAAGCTCTCGTTTCTGAAAACGTGTTCCAGTGTGGGCTCTGACCAGTTGAGGTGCAGCGAGGAACTATTAAGCGTCCACTGGAACCACTCTCCGGTCGTGGCATCGGTCGCCATGTGCTGGAACGTCGTGTTGAAGATGTTTGTCACGTCCAACTCCAGATGTGGAGCGAGACTGGCGAGTGGCTCCCCACGGCAGCTCGTAGAGAGTACGTTGTCACTGGTTGATGTCGGGTCAGCGGTGCTGTCGGCGTTGTATCGAACAATACCGGTGATATTGAGTGGGTTATTGTGCCTGGCACATGCAGTGATGAACCCGGCGCGGAGCCAGTAGTTCCCGTCCGCCGTCGCGTTAGTAGGCTTTGCTTCGACAATGACATCGTATCGTTGACCCATAGAGATTTGGACCGAATCTGTTGTATATGGCTTGATCGGAACGAGATCTTGGGCGATGACTGTCAGCGTGTGCTTGTCAATGCTGAAGTCCCAAACAGCGTCGATGGCGGGGTTATTGAGGCGGATGAGATACTTGGTGTTCGGCTCGAAGATAATTTCGTGTTTTTTGCCGTTGTTGAGGCAGCGAGGATCGGAACCGGTGTCGCAGCTCCAGGTGTTCGTTCCATTGATCAGGCCGTTATCGAGGGCCGGAGGGATGCCCTGCTTGGCAATGGTGCTCCAAAGGTGGAAACCTTCAGTGTGCCCCCAGTCACCGAGGAACAAGGGCCCGAGATCGACGTCGTAGTCTGCTGTGGCGGGACCGTTGAAGATCATCCCACCATAGAGGCCTTCGGCGTATTGGAGGGAAAAGTGGGAGTGATACCATGTCGAACCGTATTGGGTGACGCGGAATCGGTACGTCTGGGTCTCCCCTGGGGCGATGCCACATTGAGTTACTCCTGGCACACCGTCATTGAGTGAATTATCCCGCATGTGCAACCCGTGCCAGTGGATGGCTGTCCCATTGTCTACCATATTGTTCGTGACATGGATGACAAGGTTGTCACCCCAATCCGCGATGATTGTGGGGCCTGGGATCGTTCCATTGAAGGTCATGCATGTCCGAGCATAACCATCGGGAGCGCATGCTCCTGCCTCAACTGAGAGCCAATATTCCTTGGTATTCCCAGTGTCAGGCCAGGTGGTATAGTAGTTGGTGTCGATATCAAACTCGCCCCAACACCGGCGAGAAGTTGGGGTATTCTCGCAGGCTTGCCGGGGCTTCAGAGGGGTCAGATGAGGGCTCGATTGCAAAGAATCAAGGGGAAGAGTGAGAGCCGTGATGGCTGTGAGGAAAGCGTTGAGGTAAAAAAGCGATTGCTTCATTGTGTCTGATGGACCGACTGGTCAGGCAAAGGGCAACAAAAAGAGTGTGAGAAAGTGTGATCAAGGTGCTTGTTCACCATGGGGATGTGAGACAAAGGTGTTCGATCATCTGAGTACATGGCTGTGTTCTTATACTCGTGACGACTTCAAAGATGGCCTCCTAGAAGTCAATATTGTTTCAGGGATCTGGGAAGTCTTCCGGCCTACCCGAGAACGCCATGTCTACGAGATGGCTTCATCATGCCTCATCCGCAACGGCGGACCGATCGTTCCACCCCCCCCCCGCCCCCAGGCAGACTTCACAGAAAGGGAAGCATTGGTGATGGTAATTTTAACAGCGCCGCATTCGTCCTGAGCGAGCGTGGGGATGGCGATGGTGGTCAGCTTGAGCACGAGCCTTCCATTGCAAGAGCCGCCTCTAAGCACTGCCAGGTTGTCTCTGAAGGCCTAGGTAGAGAATTCGTGAAGCCGCTGAGGAACTTTGTGCCGTCTCGTATACCTTATCCCACATCGAACCTCGAGGGTTTGTCATGGCTGATGTTGGCAGCAAAGGAGACATTGGATGTCAATAAAAGCTGCATGGCGACGATCTTTCCCTTGAACGGCGACACGCTCGGATCGTTCTTTTGCTTTTTGTGGTCTTTCCCCTCCTCGACTAGTAGGTATATGGGCCCACGTGGTACGAGCCGCAGAGTGTACCTTGCGTGAGCGTTAGGTTGCAGTATCGGATGGAAAATAGGGGCGCGGGTGGTTACACACTGAACAAGTGGTTTACCGGTGGGAGTCAGAGGGTTCTCGTGACGTTCAGTATTCGGCCAGGTACGGTCCAGATTCGGTGTGAAGAAGGATTCGGCCGAAAGCAGCGCATTTGCGAGTTATCAAGCTGAGTGTGGCGTGGGAACCGTATTCGTCGGCAGGAGCTAGGACCTCTTGCTCATGGGTAGGTAACTGGAGGTGCATAAGCGGTGGAGATATCTGACATAGGCGCTGCACGTGGCTTCTTTATGGGACGAGTGGTCCTAGTCAACCTTGCCAGAGCGTAATCTTTGGTCGTGTTGGTTTCCAGGACCCTGGCATACGTGTACGTAACACAAGATCCGACCAGCTTCCTATCAATCCAGTGCTCCAGGGCCTGAACCTTAGCCTGCAGGAGTAAGCCGACAGCATATCGGGTCTAACATCGACTGGTTGGCCTACAAACGTACCTCTCGAGAGTTCAGTTGAGTCGTACAGGACTGTGTCCAAGACGGCGCCACCCGCCATCCCACCGTTTAAGCTCGAGCGCCCAACCTTGTTGGTCTGCCACAAGTCATATTGCCCACTATTGAAGAGCTTACGAATCCTCACTCCAGCCTGTTGGTGTTGCAAACGACCACCACCGTGGGGGTTCAGGGGGAAAATACCACTCAGGGTTCGCGGAGTTAGCGATGGTGGTATTTCTGCTGTGGGAAGTGTGTGCATATCACAGCGACAATATTATTCTATTTTTAATATCTTAAGCTTCTGGAAGATCGAGAGGGTTGCGTAGTCCCCTAGTGGAATAAGAGAAATGCGAGAGCCCGGTTTCGGTTACCACCTAATGGCGTGCCCTGTTCCAACGGCTGCAGCCGGGGACGCAGGCTCCAATTTTCCGAACACAAAACGTGGATTCGCTAGGTAACATCCTTCTGCACGGTCCCAACGTCGCAGTAGGAAGAATGTAACCTTGGGATACCGGCATCTTGTTCGTGTTCTTTGAGGGAGATTGCGCCTGCTCCTTCGCGAAAGACAGGTTCCTGATTGGGTCTCAGTGTTCAAGAAGGGGGTACGACGGCGCTCTGCGACCAGTTTCAATGCGTGGCTGAGGAGAAATGGGACCTATCGGCAGTTTGTTCCGAAGATGACTGAAGTCCTGCCAGTGCGATTCGGTGTTAACTAATACGCCGAGGCGTCTATTCTGGGTTCATGCTCAATCTTCGGGTACATACATGTATGTAGATCCTGAGCTACACTAAATCCACAATCTGAATTCTTTGGTCAGGGTCCGATCCAGCAGATTTACCCCAGAATCCCACCTTGTGTCGATCTTTCACCTGTCAATCTGTCAAATCCTATGGGCAGGGCTGAATTGAATGTATTATGACAATATATTTCCCACAAGCACAGCCATCGAACTTCCCTGTCCCCAAGTCTGCAGGTCTGTGGCACAAACTCCCTTCAGAATCACCAACGGTTTCTTCCATCCCATATTCATGCAGCCGCTCCTGCCACATGATCCTTCAATATTCCATCCTCGCTTCAAAAGTCGAACTACCGACTTAATCTATTTCGCAAAACCACATCACTCCCAGGCGAGCGGATACCTCGGGTTATCTCTTGTCACTGCTACAGTAGCATTGAGCGTGACACATGGTTGAGACATTGCGCAAGTGTCAATGACCTCGGAGATATCGGCATCGCGGTCGTCGGCATCGCGGTCGAATGAACTCGGCGAGTGTCACCTCCTTGGAATGGACTCGAATGGGAACCCAGTCTCATCCCCTCTGTGTTTACCTTACGGTCCTTACCGCTGAAGGAATAACCAACGCAAACGCGGTGGAACCCAGTCGACAGGACATGCTCGGAGACATCTGTTGAGAGCAGGTCATAAAAAGGGTCAAGGAGCACCAGCCCAGCCTGCGGTCCCTGGAAGACCTTCCATAGTGGCACATGTGGTGTAACACCCCTATGCAGCACTGCAGGCAAGGCAGATGACGAACCAGACTACAATCTCAAAGCGCGACTATTTCCATTGCGCATACAAGTCTGACCTTTACAGGTTTTAGATTCAAAGGGTCCCCCATGCCTAATCATCCGACAAACCGCTCCAGCAGCACCATCTACGACCCTAGTACAAGACACACCTTCTGACATCTGAGAAACATTATTGACTCTAAATCTGTCTCTACACCAAACTCCTTTGATCAACTATTGCTTACAGCATATTGACCAACGCGTCCACAGATTTTCAACTGCTGAATAATTTTCTTTTAGGGGAGCATCGGGAGGTAAGGTGCGTGGCTCTGGGACTCAAGTGTAACACCAATCCTCTGGTTTCACTCGGCACTTGGAAAATCAATGTAGCACCACAAAGCCGCCAAATAAATTGCCCGCTCCGGTCATGATTAATATCCCTCTGCCGAACAGGAACCCGACTTCAGTGTGACCTGCCTTGTTGGATGGTGCCATCTTTCAGTTGTGAATTTATGCGCAGTGTTTCTCCTTCCGCGTCCGTCCAAAGTAACTACCTATTCCTACGTATTCACAAGTCCATCGACCAAGAACTTTCTCATCCCCCTCCCCGTCCTACAGCCCGTCGATCGAGAGCGAGAACCCCGTCGTCCAGCAGCAACGCGGGTGACGAAGGTTTGCTGCCACGCCGCCAAGAGTCTCCCTTCTCCGGAATGTTCCTCAACCTCGTCCCGAAACCCCTTCTGCATAACCTGGAAAAGACCGTACCGTACCCTGCCCTGCCTCAGTAAGCAATGTTGTGATCCTCTCCGAGGTTAGCCCCGCAATCCTGAGCGACCAAGAATTAATGCTTACCTACCTGCCCCCTGCAGTTGTTCACTGTTCCTCATCACCGCAGCCATTCTCAGGATGTGGAGGTAGAGGTTCTGCATACCGAAAACGAACGTCAGGCTCGTCTTAAATCAGGTAGGTACCGTGACCACGTCGGCAAAGATCTGGGTTGCAGTTTTACCCATCAAGCCCAGCGCCATATTTTCCCTGACAGTCTACCGAGCCGCGATGTTCAAAGCGTGTACAGTTTGAAGTTGAACTCTTCATTTGTGAGATTGGAGATAACCGAGAGAGAAATGGCAGCTCTTTTGTTCTCGGCTCATTTACCCGAATGTGACTGCATAAGCTAAGGTACCTACCTATCCAAAGGCGAAGGACTGTCTGAAGCCATACTTACTTGCCTTGCTATAATGCCGGTTCTCCCTCCGAATCTGCCACAGCGACGCAGGCTCAACCACCCGAACAGGCAACTCCAAGTGATAAATGGCATCCCCATGAGAATCAATCACGCCCCTCACCCCCTCTCTGCCAACCTTGAGCCCATAACACTCCCTCTTGCACGCAAGATCATGTGGCGAATTTCCGAGGGAGAGATCTCCATTCAAGTCCTGGTTTGGCTCTCGGGGCATCATGCAGGAGAATTCCATCGTATCGGGTAGCAGTGCGCTGCGGGAGAGATTCCTGCCGAGCCCAGAGACACCCGACGGCCGAAGGTGGAAGAGGGAAGGACATGTCGTGATGGAAAAGACAAGCACGTCTGTGATTAACAAGAGAAGGAAGAGTTTTTTGGTGAAGGACAGAAGCCTGAGTGTGATCGGAAAAGGGCTGCAAACCTTGCAGATGTAATTAAGATTCGAACCTGCCGCCACCGAGTCCTCATGTGGCTGACACAATTTGAAAACTCCACAAGGCTTTTTTGCCGGGTGCCAAAGTCTAATTCCAAGTTCGCAAGCCAGAGGCTTCTCCTGGGTAATGCAAGGTCCAGAACAGAGACCAACAATGAAGGCGGATTAACATCCTCACAGCTCACCGCAGTGAACAAGAATCCAATACCTGAAACAGAGGCAAGATGCATTACATAGGTACATAATGACACACTTTATCTGCCTTCCATTTTCCCTTTCCCCCATCCATTTTTCCTGCGCTTGGATCACGGTCCTGCAATGGACCGCAGAATCACCTGATGTCCCTCTCCCTCAACACACCCCCACAGCCCACACAAACGCCCTGCGCGCACCTTGTGCTTGAATGCCACGTAATAAGAACATAATCAACCGCTGAAAGTAAACCCGGGCACAGCTGTACAAAAGAATACCCTCCTCATGGCCGATATCTAGTCAGTCACCACACCAGCCGCCGCCCGACTGTGCTGCCGCAAGAGCGCTGGCATCTGCCCGTTCACTAACCTGAAGATGGCCTCATCGAGGCATTTCCCATCTCCGATATTCTGACCTCTCGTCCTGCGAAGCCAATACTCAAACGGACCCCGATTTTTGGCCAAGGCCGCACCCAGCTCATAACAACGTTCATTGACGGTGTGCTCGCTATGCATCTCGGTAAAATGCGTGATCATTTTGCTGATATCCTTCAGTGGCCACTTGCAAGGTGCAGCTGGCGACCGACCACTGCCCGCAAGTAGGTATTTGGTCGAGGAGCAAAGGCGGCACTTCCAGAACCCGAGACGCTGGAGACCAGTGTTCACGCCGGGTGTATCGCCTTCTTCGCCTGTGTCGACAATTTCAATCATGCTGAGATCGTATTCATCCCCCTGAGCGGCTCCTGTTGGTGATGGGGATTGCTTGGCTCTTTTGGAGGGACCGTCCGTCATCTCTTCATCCTCGTCTTCCTCGGCCGGGCGCTTCGCGGTTGTTGGGGTGGAGGATACAATATTGTCAGGGCGTTGCTTGGCGGTGAAAGAGGCTGTGCCATTGATTCCGTTGGCCACTGTAGGTGCTGGCATGATGGGGGCACCACCAGCATATCCGAGACGGTTGAAACTGGCGGTCTTGGCTGTCTTGCGGTTCTGAAATTGGATCATTTCAATCCGATGTCTGCAGTGACGGATCTGGTGGCCTAGATCGAGCAGCCGCAGTTGGAAGGTGCGTGACTCTTGTGGGGTGAGAGTCTCATCCGAGAGTTGGGCTTGAACAAACGCCATGTCGTGGTGATAGGCAGCGATATCCTCCTCAAGTTGGCGCATGGTGATTTCGTCAATGTTATTGCAAAATTCAAAAGAATAAGCCGGATGTAACTGGGGCTGGATCTTCCTTTGAGAGACGAACATTTTGCCGTTGGCGTTTACATGGGGGACCTGTGGGATCTCGTTGCTCGTGCCATTTACATGGTTCAGGGGGTTGCCGTTGTTCTTTGGGCTGGGACTGCTGGATGCCTGAACAGCCTTTGGGGGTGATTTCATCTCCGTGTCGTTTGTAAATGGAGTTGCGATCGCCTTCTCCTTAGTTGCAGCGACTGGAGGCGGACTGCTGTGACTTGATGAAAGTGAACTGGTCCCAACCTTGCTACTAGCGCTGCTGCTACGGGCGCGTGGAGCAGGAGGAGGAGGAGGCATCGCGCGATGTGCTACCGTGATGCTGTTGTGAGGGGACATGGGCTCAGGCGCCTCTGTTGCAGCTGTTGATGGAGCCGCCGCTGTGGTGTTTTTCTTCTTCTTCTGTTTCAGTTGAGAATTGTGAGTATCAAAATTTTGAGTTTCTTTTTCAGCAGAGCTGGACGAGGGGGAGTGGAGCGATTTAAGAAGCAAACGAGATTCTTCTAAGAATCGAGATGGTGAGACTGAATGTGAGATAGTATTTGCGGCTTTGAAGTGGTGAAAATGAAAATGGACAAACGGGCTCATTGGTAGAAAAAAAGAAGTAGAAGAAAAGAGATGCATAAGGTACCTGGTCTTTGGGGGCAGAAGATTGGAAATTTGATGATGTTCTCTTTGAAGGTGCCATGTTGAAGGAGAAAAAGTAAATGGAAATTGTCGGGTGCAGAGAGGTGCAAAAGAAAAGTGGTTGTTGTGGTGGGGGACCGGGGGAAAGATCGGGAAAATAAAAGAAAGGAAAGAACGCTGTGAGTTCAAAATGAAAAAATAAAATAAAAAGAGGAGTTGATTACGACAATGAGAAGAGGGCAAGGAGCTTTGTCTTTTTTTGAGCTCAGTTCCAGGGCGTCTCCCCTTTTTTATTTTTTATTTCTTTCCTTTCTTGGAGTAGATCACCCCCACTTTTCAGTAAATGGCGGGCTGTGGTTGGCCAGAGACCCGGGTATCGCGGACGTGCACGCATTTTAGACTTACTTTTTCGACTGGTATTTGTTTCGTTGCTGCCCGGCCAGAGCAAGGAAGGGGAGACTCCACACCGGACATGTCTTTTTGTTGACGTGTTTGACATGAACACCACAAATTCAACCCGGTTCCGGGCATCGACATGCAGCAGCCAAACCTAGTCTGAGATCATCGGTCAGGGGTTATCAACAGACATTATGACCAACTAAAGGGATCGAAACATTCTGAGAAGCGTCGGCAACTCTGGAAATTGATTTGACTACGTATTATTACTCCTTTGAACCCAGTCTGCGTTGCGAGACAGGATCAGAATGGGGTGACTGGATTCCCTCTAGCTCACATCTTTAGAGATGCTGGCTTGAAGAAACAGTTCATGAGACTGCATCATTTCTGCCCAAGACTTGGGAAAAGATGACCTTGCCCTCCACTCGGTTAATTGCCACCACTACCCAACTCAACCCGTCGCAAGAATATACACATCCATCCTCATTGGCCAAAAATCCACCTCTTATGATTCCCTGCTAAGCCGGCTGTATTGATTAAAACAAGAACTGACCATGTGTCATGTTCACATTGTGTACAATGTCTCTGCCGTCCTTCTTTAGGTACTTTGAGACTGCATCACACCACTATTTCAAAAGTTGAGATGAAACCACTCTCATCCCAGGCCATCTTTTTCCCATCAATGCAATGAAGCAGCTATCCACCTTCCTTCTCCTCGCCTTCTCCCCCTTGTCCTCCCCAGTCATCGCATCATCACTGCCTCCCCGACCTCCCCACTACATGTACGCGACCTGCCTCTCCACCCCCCTCCTCTCCCCTTTGAACCCTCACTGCTCCCTCGAATCGGACGGCAGATTCTGGTCCTCCATCCCCTGGTGTCCCCCCCCATCAGATGACTTCGAATCTGGTCTCCCCGATTGCATCTTCACCACCTCCCACATCCGCAATCAAGGCCTCTCAGTCATCACTTTCCCGCCCCTCGCCGCCAGCCTGGTCTCCCCTGCCCTTGATGACTCTCTTGTCCCGCCCTCTTTCCGCCGTGATCCATCCACTGATAAATGGAAGATTGCCCCCTTGCCCAACCGAGGGTTAGCTCTCATCGCAACGGGGAAATTCAAGCAGCACGAGACGATCATGGTTGGCTTTCCGGTTTTGATCGTGAGATTGGAGTTTATCAATGGGGATCGGTATTCGGCCAAGAATAAGAGGAAGATGCTCGATGTGGCGGTGGCGCAGCTACCGAGGGAGACGAGGAAGAAGGTGGAGGGTCTGGCGAGGAGTAATCCTTCGAATAAGAAAGATTGGATCGTGGATGTGCTCAGGACCAACGGCTTCGGGATTGAGATTGCTGGGGAGGGTCATCTGGCGCTGTTTGTGGAGGGGTCGCGGGTGAATCATAACTGTAGGCCGAATGCGTTTTGGCGGTGGGTGCCGAGTAAGATGGCGATGGAGGTGGTTGCGTTGCGGGGGGTCGGGAAGGGGGAGGAGGTGGCGCATAGTTGTGAGTTTTTCTTTTCTATGTTTGGTCAGAAAAAGGAGGACATGCTGACAGGGAAAACAGATGCACCGCTGGGGTACACGCACGAGCAGAGAAAGGCTGTTCTGGAGCCATGGGGGTTCCAGTGCCAATGTGCGCTTTGCTCTGCGCCGCCGAGGGAGAGGGAGATTGCAGACAGTCGGAGGGAGAGGATATTGGAGATTTATCAGACGCTGTCAAAAGCCGCTGATTTGGAGAGCGTGGAGAGGGTGGATCAGTTGGTCAAGGAGGCGATTTTGTTGATTGAAAGAGAAGAATTGCAGCCGCAGCTGGTAGAGTATTATGCCCATTTTGCCAGGGCGTATATCGAGATCAATGAGTTGAAGAAGGCGAGGGAGTACATCCACAGAGCAGATGACATGTGGCTGTTGTATGGAGGAGAGGAGCACGAAAATGTGGAAGGGATGGCAGAATTATGGAAGTTACTTGAAGAAGCAGAGATGGAAGCAGAGGACGACTGATATCAGATGTACCTACTGTTGAGAATGAGCCTCGAGGATCTGAAAATCACACAACCTAATCCCTCAGCTACTCCATCACAGTAAATTAACTACCTAGTTAATGTCCTTTCACAATATACTTGCGCACTAATTCAGCTTTCTACGTATGTTCTTCATTTATATTGGCACCGTGGTTGAAAAGTTTCAGATAGGTATCTTAAAGGCCCGTAGGCCGCATTTTTCACAAGGCGTGATTGGGCATCTTGAGGATAGCGATGCTCCAAGATGAGACAAAAACTGTGTTTTACATCCTGTAACTCGTTTATCAAAATTGCTCCTTCCCAAACGAAGCATGTATATAGCTAGGTACGTCATCCTTCAGCAAATTCTTCTCTACCACATGCAGCCTACCGACTAAAATACTGGCTACCGGTAGCGTTTCATCCCCCTACATTGCTTCTACTTCTCAGTCTGGTCGGTCCAATCTCTTCCTATTCCCAGCCAACCTCCGACCACAGTCAATTCCGTGTTCGTCACTTCAATGGTGCCACCTACCTACGGTAGACTATCGCCACTCCACGGCAAGTAAATCCCTTATTGTAAAATTTCACCTGAAGAGTCAGGTCTGATACTGACATGTGACACAGATCACAATAGGGCGATGAGCGCAGACATGACTGGTCGGACGAGAGGGAAGACCCCAAGTGAGCGAGCGAAGGAACTCGCTCGCAGCAAATGCTTGAGGATTTGGGACGTCAGTGTGGCTGAATTCGATTCACATTTTCCTATTACGAAAGGGAAACTCTTTTTTCGGACGTTGAGAGACGTCGCTGCTCACTACCCCGATTGGAACACTGTGAAAGCCGTTCTCAAAAACGCGAGCGAGACGCGTATCGCAGCACACAAGAAACGCCACACTCCTGGACTTCAAGTGCAAGACCTCAAAGAAATCTTACGTCAGGCTCCAGCGAATCAGGGCGCCGCGGTCGCCCTGCCCGCGCCGCTTGATGGGGATGAAGAGATTGTGGATGTAGAAATCACAGTCGATCACGACGAGGAGGCCAACGCCAAAAAAGATGACGAGCACAACACCATCAAAGATGAAAATGTCGACGGCGACGATTTGTATGAGGATGGTCGGGAGCAAATTGGCTCGGAGATGGACTATGGGACGCCCAATCCAATCGAGCATGGAGAAGTGCAGCAAACTGCTTCAATCCTCTCGAACCTTAACGAGGGTTGTGATGCCGACCTCATTCACCATTGTATCAAGAGTGTCGCGTCTGCTTATCCGCTTTCAGCGTGCGTCCCCCACCCTGCTTTTCTCAATGACACAAACATGGCACCCATAACGCCGACAAGAACCCAATCAATCCTGCTTCCTATCAACATCGGAAACGCCATGAATCAAGGACGTTGGGGGCTTGCTGTGATCTCGCTGATATCCGGGGCCGCTCCGGCCGTCAAGATTTACGACACCATGATTACAGGTACTGATACATACCATGCTGAAGTCCAACAAGAAGTGCGCGACATCCTTGGTGAACTAGCAGACGCTTACCACCCTCAGCTGGACGATATTCTCCCCGACGTCCAAGAAATCCCGCTTATTTTTACGCCGTGCTCCAAGAAATACGCCCAATTGATGAGGGATCACACAGCGGCCGCCCTCTTCACGACCGCACTGCGCATCGTCGCCGGGAAGGAAGTGCCAGCAGACACCGACGACGTTGACGCATGGGTATGGTTAACGTTCAAGTGCTTCGAGCACGAAGCTGAGAGCTATCTTGAATCCTCAGGTCTCGCAGACCTGCTTCTGCCGGAACCACCTCGCCCTGAACCGGTCGAGGACGACGAGGACGAGGCAGCCAGACACAAGTCTTGGCTGCAGGAAAGATCTCAGTGGAGAGAAGAACGGAAAGCAGCCAGCACAGTTGCCCGCGACATGTTGGATGTTCTGACGGCAGTCATCTCACAGTCGGTTGCGCAAGACTCTGACAGATCCAAGATTAAGGCATTGCTGGACGCAACACGCGCCATGATGATGGAAGAGAACAAGTTTCACGACCTAGAGCACAATTATATCAACGCCGAACTTCAGCGCCGTATGGGAGGGCTTCGCAAGCAGCTTGACGGCGTCAATAACGCACTTGAGCGGTTCCAGAGAGGGAGAGAGGCTATCGAGCAGCTGCTGGACGGCAGAATTTAGAGAGCATGCGTTTGCTACATTTTGACACAAGAAATACATTTCGGGGTTTGCACTTCTCGCACGGTTGTGTGCCACTCTCGAGGGAGCAGGGAAATGTGCTGGAGATACGGTTTGGAGATGCGGTTGGGTCCCTATGCGTTGCATTTGATCGACTTCTCCAACATACAATAAGGACACAATATTTCCCTAATTATTCTTTTAATTCTTACAAAGGCATGCTTGAAGATAATAATATCATAGATAATATATTGTTATCTCGCCTCTAGGACATACTTATCTGCGGCCTCATTGGCATATCATCTCGCTTCCCAAAACTCTTCACCTCAGACAAGTCCATACTCCCTCAGTATCTTCTCCGCAGCCGTATACCCCGTAACATCTACCCATTTCACATGTCAGTAATCGCCTTTCACTCTTGAATTCAAAAGAAAATCAATGATATCGCTCACAAGCAACAGCCTGCGTATGTCCACTAACCAGCACAGGCACCACACTCATATCCACCACCCTCACGCCCTTCACCTGCCCCCCCTTGATTTCGAAGTCGCTATCCACCACCTCCCCCATCCTGCAGGTTCCGGTCATGTGCCAACTGCTAGACACATTCTCCCTCCAGTACTCCAGCAACTCCTCATCGGTCCCCTTCTCCCCGGCCATCTTCGGACCGGCAATGACACCGTCAACACCCTGCTTGAAGTTATCGCTTGCAGTGAAACTGAGGATCTCACGCAATGATTCGATAGCCGCCCTTCGGTCAAAGTCGTGAGCGAGGAACTTGGGGTCGAAGAGCAAGGGGACGGAGGGGTCGGCGGATTGAAGTGTTACCGAGCCGAGGGTCTGAGCGTTGAAGAGGAAGACGAGGAGACAGGTGTAGTCGACGAACGCATTGGTTGTTGGGTCGGTGGGGAAACCGGGGACGAACCAGTGAACGGGGAAGTGGGTGATGACTTCGTAGTGCGGGATGGTGGGTTTATTGAGGTAGCACTGCTCTGCAGAGGGGAGAGAGAGGAACTCTTGGGAGGCGGTCAGAGAAGGTGACAGCTTGAAGAAGCCTATGCCGAGCTCGCAGGCGTATTTTCCCCAGGGGTTGACGGGACTGGAGTAGGGGTTGGACTTCCATTGTTCCAAGGCGAGGTCCATTTGGGGCTGGGAGGACCAAAAGGCCGAGCGGGAGGACAACGGGGTAGTGGAGTTGGGGGACCGTTTGTATACCAAGGGAACGAAGCAGTGGTCGCGGAGGCTTTGGCCGACGGAGGGGAGGTCATATATGAGGGGAATGTTGAACTTAGAGAGTTGATCTGCTGGGCCGATCCCGGAGTGCATTAGAATACGGGGGCTGTCGAGGGCGCCGGCAGATAGGAGGACTTCGTTGCGGGCGTGAAAGATGCGGGAGTTAGATTCGACACCTATGGCTGTCTTGTTGGAGTCGAAGAGGATGCGCTGCACGGGGGCGTCGGTTAGGACTGTGAAGCTGGGTGGGAGGTGGGCGAGCAAATCTTTGCTAGTTGATCTTAGGCCACGGTAGGCGGAGCTGATCAAAACAGACATTCCCAGGGGGTTGCCGGAGTTGTGATCGGGGTTCAAGGGGAAGCCGGCTTGCTCGAAATGCTCGAGGAGAGGCAGGAGATCCTCCTCGAATTCGGCGGCGTAGCCAACATGCACTGGTCCATTGCTGCCGTTTTGCTTGAGGTGGGCATATTTCTTGTCTGTTCCGGGCGGAGTTTCTGGGTGGACGGTCACAATCTTTTTGAAACGGTCGTTAATCCTGTGCCAAGCGAAGTCATTATCCCCGGTGATCTCGGCCCAGGTGTCATAGTCATCTTTGGCACCAACGGTAAAGACACCAAAGTTGATAACGCTTGATCCGCCCAGTCCTTTGCCGCGGGAGTAGTCAATCTCGCGGTTGTTGCAGTGCTCTTGAGGGGCTGTCTTGTAGCCCCAGTTCAAACCTTCTTTCATGAACGTCAACCACCTCTGGCCATCGACTCGGAGGTTCTTGTCTTCATTGTCGCCACCCGCTTCAAGGAGCAAGACTTTGGGTGGGTTGGGGCATTGAGAAAGACCGTAAGCCAAGGCACTTCCAGCCGGGCCACCTATGACGTGTTAGGTCAAGAGGTCCGTACGTAAAGAACTAAAGATCAGTACATACCACCAACGATAATAAAGTCGTAAATTTCGTCAGTAGCCATATTGGAAGTAAGAGTGTTGTCCTGAGATCTGTTGCACCTCAGCAGGGAATTCCTTTATTTTAGGTCGCAGAGAATCACCTCTTTTATATCTGCAAGATACCCCCCCCTCCCGGTGTAACATTTCCTCTCTATCTCCACCTCCTCCATGTCTCTCATTGATCGTAGACCCGGGGTCAACATCTCACCAACCCAATATGTGAAGCCGAGAAAACAAGTGCTCACGGATAATGGATCCAAAACTAGAAAATTCCAAATCAGCCGATTGGGCTTTCTTTACTGCCAGGAAGCACGTGTGGAAGGAAGGCCCGAAAGACTTTCTGGCTGCTGGGTTCGCTGAGTCAGACCAGGGTTACCAATGGCAGCTGCATGCTCTGTCAGCATTATGATCCCTGGATTGATACTACCTTGATATACGAGTGCAAAACGTCCTCGCAGATACTAGGATCCTGAGTGAGAACTGGAATAAAGACGGAAGGGGCATAAGGCGGCGTGCCCGCTGTGATCAAATGTCATCAAGAAAGGTAGAAGTGGCTCATGAGTGCGATTCCAAATTCTGTCGCTAATTTCGGAACTGTTATGCTTGAATTAGCATCGATCGCATAAAGAAGCTCACAATCCTTTTCAAGCTCCTCCCACCGATTACTGATCCCCCCTTTCTCCTATCATCATCACCGTTCTGTGATCACAGCGTAAACTCCAACCGATTCCCCGCATAATCCCTCGCAAAGAACCTCGTAGGGTACTCCACCCCCTTCGCCCCAGAGCTCTCCCCTCCAGGCTCATCACAAGCCAACGGCCTCCCCTCCACGTCCTCCCCCTCTCTCTTGTAATGCTCCCAAACCCTCCTCTGCAGCTCCTCCAGCGCTTCCAGGCTCCACACCTTGAAACACGGATGCCGCGACGCCTGCCTCGCCTCCTCGGTGAAATCCACCTCTGGCCTCCCAAACGCGATGTGCACCTGCTGTCCTGAATTCCCGATATCGAACCACGCCAGCCTGTCCTTCTGGAGCTGGGGGACGGGGCGGGGGGTGAGGCCAAGGGTCTTGCCGTAGAAGGCGTTGGCTTGGGGGAGGGTGTTGGGGGGTACGATGAGGTTGACCTAGACATGGAGCGAGCGATGTTAGTAGGGCTAGGAAAGCGTGGAGATGCAATATTCTATGGTGTTGGGGGGGGTGGTGGATTCAATGTCATGAGTGGGGTTAAGGGAAGAACGAACGTGGTGGAGGGCGGTTATGAGAGGCATGTTGATGGTGTTTTTGGGTGTTGATAATGAGGATGGTGAGGTCGGAAAGGACGGGGTTGGGAATATCAAGCAATGTCGCAAAATAACAACATAAAAGGTGGGGTATTGTCAAACACTCTGTGGAATGCGGGGTCGTAGGAGATCGATATGCACGCTACCGATTTCTAATCCAGACAACGCTGACGCAATTCAGGCATCACACTTCATGACACTAAACGCTGCTTTGGGTGTAGTCCATTCATTTCTGTATGTATTAACAGTCCATCTGACTTGGCCAAACTCAAGGTCTTGATTCCCTCTATTAAGCCACATACTGTTTCTGAGTTCTTCCCATTACCAGTCCGCAGCTCCCAAATGAAACACGCGTCAGTTGATTACTCCGAGGTCAAGAAAGGCTCCTTCCCCACAGCCTTCAACTCCCCGCCCTTGCCACCGTACTCAGCCGGCAACTTCTCCCCCAACCCCTTGATCCTGCTTTCGGAAAACTCCTTGGCCAGGTTCGCCCCGTTGGACATGGGATGGAACTTCTTGATCGTCTTGGGCGCGACAAACAGCTTCATGAAGCCATAAACAAAACCCATGATGGCGGGGACATTGACAAAGAACTTCTCTTTGAGCAGCTCGGGGTAATTCTGCGCAAAGACCTTGATCGTCTCGGTGCTGGCTGACTTGACGTGAGGGGGAGAGCGAAGGAAGGAGATGGACTTGTAGTCGTGAACTTGGAAGAGCTTGTAGGGGTCGTAATCGGCAGTGATGGGCTTGATGGCGCCGCAGATGTTGAGCTCCTGGAGGGCGAGCTCCATGAGGGCGACGCGCCAGTTGATGAACCTGTTCGATGTTAGGGACATGAGATTGTAAGAAATCGAAGCGAAAAACTTACTCCTCCAGATTGCCAAACGTCTCATCGATGCTCTTGACGCCTCCGTAGATGTTCCAGGTAAAAATCTCCCTCTCCTCGGGCTCATCGACCTCCTTGCCGTCGATGACATAGGTGGTGACAAAACCGAGCCCTTCAAATTTGGACTTGGAGTACATCCTGCGGACCAGCTCCAGGGGGTCGGTCTTCTTGCGCCAGTCCAGCGTCTTGATCAACTGGTCTTTGGCCTTGACCAGGTCGCCATCGTTGGCGTTGAGATACTTTTGGAAAACAATCTGGCTGGGGATGTGGCTGGCTGGGTCGGCAAGGGGAACACCCCAAATCTCAGGATGGCCATGAGCCTCGGCGGCTTCCCAGAGCTGAGACAGTGGGGAGGCTTCCTTTTCTTTGGCCGTTTCTGTCTGGGGGGTGTCCTGAGCGGGAGCTGTCTCAGGTGTCGCGTTGTTGGCTGTGGCTTCAGTCGTGGTGGTGGTTGTGGCAGCAGCGGTGGGCTCTGTGGCTGGAGCGACTGCGGTCGTGGCGGCGGGAGCCTCCGTCTTCGCAGCGGACTCGGGAGCCGTGGCGGTGACTGGCTCCGGTGCGACTACCGGTGTGTCGGCAGGGGCCGCAGCCTCGGTGGGTTTGTTTGCGTCGCTCATTTTTCACGTGTACTCGGCGAAAGCCAGCGATGAAACAATGACTCGGTAAATGTTTTGCTAAAGAAATAGAATGTGCAACGTAGCAAGCAAACGCTGATGAATCCCAACGTGGTGCGACGGTCAGTGCTCCCAGCATGATGCGGTCGTGAAGTGGGGCATCGTGCGACCATCTGATAACGGCTTATCAATCGCCTTACAGACCCCTGCCAGAGAAGATCCACCGACAACCACATCCCAACTTTGGAATACCTTCACTTTTCATAAGGTATTCAACATTTTCTCGGGTCTCGTTTACTGCTCAAAGTTTTCAACATGCTTGGCAAATGGTATCGAATATTATATCCGAAAAATCCCGATCATATCCAACTCAACGCCCAACGCTCAACCGTTCCAGTTTCTTATGTTTTCAAACAAACCGCCTCCGACCCTCGCCCCATGCCCTCCTCAAAATAATCAAGTAAAAATAACCTCAATATGGCCACCATTTGCCCACCCCTGACAACCCCCCGTCGGATTCCCATGGTCATCAATCCCCGCCACCGCATTCTGCCCTCCGCAATTGATCAACTGATATGTTCCTGTGGCCCCGCAAGATCTCACACTCTTGCTCGTGCAGACATAGGCGCAAGTCCTCATATCACTAACGCAAACCGGCTGCAGAGTCGTATCCAGCGCTGGCTCGCCCTTGAATACCCTCACCATCACGGAATTCCCTGCCATATTCACCAGCCTAGAGACATCAATCGTAGCATAAATCCCCGTGCTGAACTCCCCGAAGGTATTGGCAATCTGTCCGTACTCGCTCAGCGTGGTAGAGTGGTTGTATAGCAGCGACCACCCCCCAGGAACGCCATTCGCAGCAGAGATTTCCACTGCCGATCCGGTCTCGGGGAGGGAATAGCTGATCTCTGGACGACGTACGTTCATGAAGGAAGCGGTGTTGTCGTTCAAAAGAGCGTACCACATGACGAGAATGATCGGGACACCGGCACCGTTGATGAAGGTGAAGGTGTTCGGCCCGTCAGCGCCGATCCATATTTTGCCGTTGTTGTGAATGGCGTTGCGGCCCTGGTCGAACATGCCGATGGAGGCCATGTACTCGCAGTCTGGACCGGAGAGGCCGTGGCCGAGGGCGAAGCACGACATATTGCTGTTACTTTGTGACGCGGCATTGGGGGCTCCGACTCGGACAGACTGAGAACTCGGCCCCGAGGCTATCATGGCATTTGTGGTTGTGGTCCTAGCACGCATGGCACTTTGTTTTAGGAACAATGACACCTTTTTGCGGTGGGAATTGATGATTTGCGGAGAGATTTTGGGGTTACGACGTACCGGTACAAGGGGACATTCACTTTTTCCGTGTCGTGAAGATTGTTACCATCGTGCTTGATGGAATGTGGGATTTTGAGGTTTGGGTATGGTATTGCATGAGAGATGGTGTTGCAGTTGCTGAGCAGCAACAACATCATAGTGCGTACACGCATAAGGGCCGTTAGTTATCAGCAATGACGAGTTGATGGTTTTCATCAGTTGTAGGTACTCAAGATAACTAGTTATGCTAGCGGAGAAATGATGCGTCGTCATTCATTGCCTCGACTCGACGATGCTTCCATCTTTGTCCCTTGGGTTGAGCCGTGTGACTGCTGAGCTGGCGTGCGACTGTGACGGTTACGTCCTAGAGCCGGCGTTGTAGTCGCAGGCAAAAGTTCCATAAAAGACCTCACATTTCGGACTTCCAGTGATGTTTGCTAGCCACGGCGGGAGGAATGAGGTGAGTCATATACCTGATCGTTGAAGCGAACTTGGGATTGGTGGCGGGCGAGACAGCTTGGCTGCCCATACAACAAAAAGTCGTGGGACGACATGATGTTTGTCGTCGAAAGTATGTTTGTGCAGCTGTTGATCACGATCGATGCCTGAAAGTGAAATCTAGTATTGGGGATTTCCAAATGGTAGATGCTGATCAAAGGTTGGACCTCAAAGGGCAAAAATTGTGTTGAAAAAAGAAAAAGAGCAAAAGAGTTCGGCCCGACCACCTGCTGGGAGTTGAACCCGGGCGTCCCCGGTATTCAGGTCCGCAGACTCACAGTGTTGCCTACGTCTCTCTCAGTGCGGACGAAGTGGTTGGCCAGACCACTTGACCACACCGCCCCAAGCGTACTCGGATTCCGCTGGTGCTAGGCTTTCGAAAAACGACAGCTATATCCCCATATCTCAGCCAGGGAGCAACTTGGTGTTCTTGAGGTCCATGCTTGCCAGGTGTCAGGCGCCTGCGCTCAACAAATCTTGCTGGGTGAGCCCAAACCTTAATTGAGGCCCCTTTCCGAAAAGTAGTAGGTAGTGCAGCAGCATCGTCGTGATGCCTTCACTTTTGACGCCAACACCTTCCCCGCCACAACCAGCCACGGATCGAGATCTCGCCCCATTCCAATCATCTGACAGGCTCGACGCCCAGACTAGTTGCGCCAGCCTCGCCTTGGTCCCCGACACCCTCTTTCCCAAGTGTTTCCTCTCCCACATGCAAACCCCGCCCAGCTGCAGATCGACTGCGGCAACACCCATCACAACTTGGCACCAATGGCACAATGTGAGGTAATGTTTCACTTGTTATTTTTATTCCTGATGCATATTGCTGCATGTGTTCGTTGTTCAAATACGATGCTATAAGTCTTGGCTTTTTCCCGCCATTTCAGCTGTTGTTTAGCTTTCTTTTGACCATCAACAGACTAAGCTGTTTTCTACAGCACTATGCTGGGTGGCGTTTTGGGTGGACATTGTTCTGTTGTCTAGTGCTCATTTGTTTGGGATTTTCGGGATTTAGCGCGTTCCTCTCCTTTTGCAGGGTCATGGGCCTGCCCTGCTCTAAATCAGCCTCATCCGCTAATTAGTTATCGATATTGGTGAAGCGGTCTGGACTCTGAGACTTGTCGTGAGGATTTTTTGACTTGCATGAGGATGAAAACAGATAAATGGGCAGAACCAAGATCTTGATCGAGCAATGCACTGCTTGGGAGTGGAGGTAGAAGCTGTGATTGATGTCATTTGGCTTGGTGGATCGGAGGCACAATGTGGCGATGAGAGGTCTGGCTGCAGGATGAGTGTTGAGATTGGGGTGGCAGAGCCCCATGTCTGGCGGGTATGGTGCACGCGGTAGCTTCTCGCTGTGTCAGCCCGGTTGACGACTCGGATGAGGCCTGGATTGATATTGTGCCATGTCCGCCCCCTCTTTTCTCTCATGACCATGTGTTACCTTCATGCTCCCGCCTTTCAAGTTTTTTGACTTTGCGACTGTCTTGAGATTTCGAGGTTGTCTCATCAAACATGGCAAACATCCCATCTTCCCTCGGCGCGAGTTGTCCCAGTGGTGGCACCTTCTACGTTTGTCTTGGGAAGAAGACAGAGTTCGTCGGCTGCTGCACCATCAACCCGTGCACGACTGGGTACCAGAGAGAGCCCGGGACATGTCCAGAAGAAAACCTTCGACCAGCATCGTTCTCCAAGGACAGCTATCTTGAGCTTCCTGCTCAAGAGTGTGCCAGTACCGATGAGAGCGCATTATGGTACACCTGCGCCTACAACTCACCGCCGTTCTTGGGTTGTTGCAAAATCAATCCATGCGTCAACAAATCGTGCCCGACAGACCAGCTTGTTGCGGCTCGCCTCAGTCCAGACCCCGACAACCGCCAGATCTTTGTTGGAGCTGCGACGACGACGACGACTAGCACCACTGAACCCACCTCGACAAGTCAGAGCACATCGACTGCCACACCGACTCCAACAGCAGACAATGATCCGCGAATCGAACTTTCGACCACTACGCCAAACTCAAACAGCGGACTCTCCCCCGCAGCAGTTGGCGGAATAGCGGCAGGACTTGCTGTGCTTATCATTGCCCTCATTGCTTTTATTTTCTTCAGGTGGCGGCGCAATTTAAAGCAGAGCCGCGACAACCATGCCACGCCCTTCATGACGGAGCCGGGGCCGGGCGGCTACCATCCAAGCCCAGCCGTCAAGCCGGTTGGTTACGAGCCCACCGTTACCTCGACCTTCAGCAGCCCTGAAAGTAGTAAGTCGATCGATACCCGTTTCTGCACACAGACTTTGCCTGAATCTTTATCCTGACATTCTCTCAGCTCCATATCTCCAATCTTCGTTCCCCGGTTATGGGCACCCACCGAAACAAGCAGGGCTTGGACTGTCACCTGCACCATATGATCCACATAAGTCATACCAATCATACGTACCGCACGGCCACAGCAGAACCGTCTCGGACTCGGAATTTTCTCAGGCACCTACCTATCATTATCGGGTTTCGTCTATGGGAGGCAGTCCGAATATGGCTGAGTTGTCAGCGGCTGACTCAACAGCGTTTAGAATGGGACATGATGAACCAACAGAACTTGCGGCAACTGGGCCAACGAATGGTGCCGTGGGAAATGGGAACCATCCATGAGGATAAGGCAGCAGATGGGACTTTCTTTTTTTTTTTTTTTTTTGATCTTTGTGCGTTCTTTGGAGATACCACGCATCGCGTTTAGCTAGCTAAGCTTTTTGGATATTCCATGTCATAATTGATAATCTTGATCGTCTGCCAGCCGCCAGCGCCCTCCATTGCTCCACCGCAATCTGGTTTTCTCGAAGCCTGGAATTTTTTGACATGTGCGCTGATCAATGAGAATACTACGCTTCTTAGGATTGTTCCGCTCTGTCGGGTCACTATAATGCTGATTGTTGCTCCCCAGCATCAAAGTGGCTCCACCCTTTAGCATTATCCTTTCAGGGGTAACAATCCTAAGAAAGTCAACGATGAGACACCAAACATTGTCACAACAAAACAATTGTAAAAGGCTTCATGGCTGCCGGTCTACAAAATGACTTTTTCTTCAGAGTTATCTTCTTCCTCCATTCTTTTCTTCTCCTTTGAACCACCGTTGACGGCTTCTAAGCTTCACAACACCATCTTCAGCTTGATCAACAGCAATCTGACACCAAGTTCAGGATCTTCCCTCGCCGGTCCGAGGCGATATTGATCATCATGAAGCTTCTTCTCTCTTTCACTGCCAGCGCGGCTTTCCATGTTGCTACAGGATCAGCTTCATCCATCCACCGCCGCGACCCGTACGAGATCTTCAGGTTTCCAGGCCGAATCCTCCCGCAGTTTGGAGGCAACGACGCAAATCAACAGATCGGATCAACTGGGGTCAACATCCCCCTTGAAGTCTGGCGCATAGGTGCCACAGATCTCCAATGGGCGGGTGAGATCACCGTTGGGACTCCCCCGCAGAAATTGTGTGTCTTTTTGTTTCACCCCCCCCCCCCCCCCCGGACCAGCACACAGGTGGCTAACAAAGGCTCAACAGCAAAGTAATCTTTGACACTGGCTCCCCCTACCTCCTCCTCCCTCGAAACAACTGCACCACTTGCGGCAGCCAACACAACCTCTTCAACCCATCTGCTTCGACAACCTTCTCCCCCAGCCCAGGCCTTCCTCTCCAACTCGAATTCGGCTCAGCAGGAGGCGGCACCGTGCCCACCAACAGTTCTCAAAGAGTGAATTGCATAGCAGCTACCGACACAGTCAGCATATCTTCACCCCCGCTGGAGGCATTCAACCAGCAGTTCCTCGTCTGCGATTACTACTCCTCCGGCCTCGCCACCCAGCCCGCCGACGGCATCTTTGGCTTGGGGTCCCTCCCCACTGGCCTTTGGCCTGACAAAAGCAGAAAAACAACAGTCGAGTTTGAGACTGCCTATTGGAACTGGATCAACAGCAGTGCAAGCGGTGATCTTAGCCCTGAATTCGGGATGTTCCTCGGGTCTCCCAACCCGCAGCTCACCCTCGGCGGCAGCGACACGAATCTGTACCGCACCTCCACCCTCCGGTCTCGCACCATCTTCCTTGATGTTCAACTGTCAACAATGCGCTCAAGCTGGGTTTCAGGGCTCCGATCAGTCAAAGTCAACAACCAGCTCCTCCTGAGTAGCAATGAAAGTTCCCCAGTTTTTGACGACGTAGCGCTGTTGGACACCGGCTCGGCGATCATCCTCACTCCCGATTTCACCACCGCCGCGAATATCTACAATATACTCTCCCCTCAGATTGGGCCACTAGATGATCTCGGCTCTTGGGGCGGGCCGTGTTCAGTTCTTGACAATATTGCAGAAACAGCCATAATCTCGTTCACTGTTGGGACGAAGGAAAAAGCAGTGGAGGTGGATCTGGTCAAGGGGGCGTTCAACCTGGGTGTGTTTGATGAGGTGGCCAGACCGGGGATTTGTCAAGCCGTTTTTGTTAACCCGACTGAACCAGCGAGGGAGCCGGTGAGGGGGAGGTTGGCGTGGGTGCTGGGGACGCCGGTGTTGAAGGGGTATTATACTGTTTGGGATGGGAAACAAATGGAGGTTGGGTTTGGGGAGTTGAAGACACAGGAGGGGAATGGGGGGTATGAGAAGGGGAAGGGATGGGGGAAGAGGCATGGGAAGGGCAAGGGATGGGGGAAGTGGAGGGGGAGAGGGGTTTGGGGGCTTTGATGGGGGGGGGATTAGTTGGGAGGACTTGGCGTTACGGTAACCAGGGATAGAGAAACATATAGACAGGAGGTTCTATGAGACAGACATGGAGATTTCATGAATAATGGGTTTGACCTTTTGTTCAGGGCTTGGAACGTGATGACCTTCATTGTCACAGTGTGGTATCAAAGTGTGTGGCCAGAACTGAATGAATAATGAATGTGACGCCTCCATGGCTTTGATATGTGTTGTCTTGGAGGTGAGAACTGTAACTACGTCTCCAAACCGTGAATTGGACAGCCCTGTCCGTCATGTTCAACGATCGGCTGGGTACATCTTCGATGACCAGTAGAACCCTTCTTCGCCCCGATGGCCACGAGGAGGTCGCGGTCGAGCTAGGTGTTCTTCGTCCTCTTTGTACGCCCTCTCTTCAAGGCAATACCTGTAATTGTCATCCTTCAACTTCATCAGGCCTTTCTATATAAACCTGTGTGTCAGCAATCAGGACATTTATTCAAAAAGGGCGAGGAGGGTATGCTTACCTCTCTCATGTAACGGTTCCTCAACACGATCCTCAGTCTCACAGTGCCGGGAAAGAAATTGACGCCATCCGTCATCCAGAAGTGGTCGGGCGGCTACAAGATCTTAAAATAAGTAGTGTGAGTGGGCCGCCTAACGTAAAAAGAGGATCGAGGGCCTTACAATTATGTCGAATCGGTCCTGGCTTCCACAGAATTCGACCAACTGTTGCTCGAAATAGTAGAGGTCATACTGTCTCCTACTGTAGGGCTTCTTCCTGAGCCAAAGGTCGATGATATCTGACCGGTCTTGTCGGTGAAGCTTTGTTTGGAGGTTGCCCATTGTTGTGTGTTGCGGAAAGCAGTTTGGTTGTTGATGGAGAAAATGGGAAAGCTTACCTTTCTATATGTTGGTGAAGTTGGTTTGGCTGCCAGCCAGGCCCCTACGTTAATTATGCCTACAGTAGCATTCACACTCTATCTACGCACATATTAGAGATATGCTTCCAAGATGTCACGCTGGCAAGACTTAAAGAGTGGCCTTTGACATTTGAGCCTCATGTGGAGCTACCCTGATCATGGGCTCGGATTTCACATGGGGTCACGAGCAGGTGAGAATTCAAGTTGACCCGCAGCTGCAAGGATAACCGGTAAGCCCTCAAGCTGTTCGATCAAACATTCATGGCTGTCAAATAAAGTTCATCACATCACATGCTCATAGGGGAACTACGGTAGGTACAGCACAGCATGTGTGCCCCAGCTCTTCACCACAGCAATTACGATGACCACACACCGCAAGCCGACCACTGCACCATCAAAAGGTGGATAGTGATCAATCAGATCAGCGCACTCCGCTTCATACCCACACGCTGCCGAAGTCACTTTATGGCAACCATGAATGTAGAACCAAGTATCGACAGTGAACGCAAACAACCTTTTCTGCCTTCTTATTCTCTATATAGGTAAGGTAGGTAATGAAAGGGGGTCAAGACAGCTTCAGACACACCCTTGTAGTCCTGACTACCTAGGTAGTAAAAAGAGGAACCAACATCGCCATATTACATGCATTTGTAGGGTAAATAGTGACAGAATTGAAAGAGTTCAATCCCTCCTACCTAGGCAAACATACAGGTAATCCTACAGAAAGAACTAGCTAGAGACGCTATACTCTCCTACTTCTGGGAATTACAAGCTGCGCCTTCTATGTTCAGCATATTCGAGGTAGGTATTCGTTGGCATCGCCCAAAGTCTTTCAAGTTTTCCAGCCTTTCTTGACATCGGTGCTTCCATTTCGGGTCCCTTGTGTTGCCAACGATTCCAGCGTTGCCGTCAAGTTTGGTATTTTATCTTTGTTGCCTTGTGGTTGTCTTGCCATTGACGCTCCGTTGAGTTATACAGAGTTGTACCCTCTTCATAGCTACGTAGGTACAGGTAGGTACTACTTCTGTGGTCGCTGTCGCTCTTGAGCTTGTATATGCTCATAGCAGAGCTGCTCGAGAGCTATAGTCTCTTCCTAAGAAACAGGAACAGTTGGCAAGGGTTGAAATACAACGCGAATCAAGGCCTGAATGTGAGAGGAGAGTGATAAGATTGCTCACCATCGTCAAGTATCTTTTGGATAGGTAAGATGATTAGGTATATCTTCATCATGGTCGTCCATAGACTGGCAAATCCATCAGCAACATGTACCAGTGGCGTAGAACAAACGACATTGTGAAAGGGATTGTACTTAGGTACCTTTCTTGTCCATTCGCCTTTGCCCAGAATTGTGTTCAATTGTTGGTACAGAAAATCTGTGTCTACATACCGCAATGGGATTCGAGTAAGGCAGTCCATGATTCCAGACTTGGTTTTGCTCCCGGCTGCTGTGTGTTCTTGCCTGGTAACTGTTACAACCACTGTAAAGGGACGGGAAAAGCTTGCAGAGCGCTACATGCGTCCATCTTATAGATACCGCTGTCAAGTTGCCACTGGCAAGCTCAAAGACATCCGCGTTTGAAGCTGTTATTACGCCATTGCAGTTATCAAGGGGCTTCAAACAACATGAAACATGACTTCGAAACTACCGGTGGCCCTTGATGCAGAGTTGGAGCATATGGTCATTCAGACGAGAGCGTGAAGACTTGACCGAGGTTACCCAAGGGAGCGGCAACAGCTGCTCGTGTGACATGATGCCCTTCATTATCTAATCCTCGAGTCCAGACAACCCGGCCGGAGAACCCAGAGTCATTTTCCCCACAAGCTTGGTCCAGAGCCGAGTGCGTTTGAACCACTTGACCAACCAAACGCATCTGTTGGTGTTCCTCAAACAAAGCTTCGTGCCTCTACTCTACAAAGTGCGAGCATATCAAAATTCTCTTCATCCCCATCAATTTCATACGCATCTGAGAAGGTGTTGAGTCCTTCCTCACAATGGGTTTTTGAATCGCTCTTCTTTCCCTGTTCCTTGTCCTCTTCGTCTTCGTACTCGTTCGAGATGAGGATAAAAATGCCCTTGTCGTCAGGCTTCGCATCCTTTTTGGTAACCCCTTGCTTTTCATTGTTCCCTTCGTTGTCATCGTTGGCTTTTTCTGCCAGCGCTGCACGCCGTTCGCACACGTACTCAGACAGAGCGGTGGACTTCTCATCTTCTCCCGATTCAAAATGACTTCCGGGACTGAGGCCAGGCTTGTGTTTGGTGTTTTCTGCGTACAGCCTGTCTAGAATTCCCTATGAGGTTCGGGCAACAGATGGTTAGTCACGCATTCTGGATGTTTTCCAGGAATCGTGGAAAAGGTTATCTAGCAAAGGTTGGAAATTGGGAAGAGGATATCGTACCTTGGTGATGGGCCGTGTTGCCCTGACAACTATCCACCCGGTTGGGAGTACCTTTAGCGCAATGATATTATCAGCAAACTGCGCGGCGTACTATCTAGCCATAGATAGAGGGTTCTGCTTACAATAATGCTATACTGCCCCTCACCATAGAGATCGGCAAGCTGTTTCTCTAAAAAGCAGTAATCCCATTCAGAGCTCCCAAAGAAGACCTCGTGCATCTCCGGGAGCTTGACCTTTGCGTGGGAGTTGCCCATTGTAGTAGTGTGCTTGTTGCTTGGTGTGGAAGAATTGTGGAAATGTGACGAGCGGAAGAGGAGCGGCAGTCAGTCTTCACACTGCATGGTAAAACTTATACTGCTGAGCCTGGCTTGGAGGTCTGACATGCCTATCAAGTTTCTACTCCCACGGAGGACAAGAGGCTCAAGCAGCCTGAAACATGCCCAAAACGTACCGAGTGTTCGTGACTTGTTGAAGAAGAAGGTGTTTGGACATTTTTGACAAGAGTCGCAGAAAAAAGACGAGATGAAAAATCTAAGCAGGGCCTGCGTCGTGGTACCAAGTAGGTTCAAATCCATATTGCTGGACTCCTGTTGGGTCTGAAAAAGAAAACAAAAAGAAAAAATAGATTACTCGATGAAGCACTTACAACATAATGCCCGTTAAATACAAGAATGGTAGGGGAAAGAAAAGTCGAGAAAAAGTTAAAAGAAAAACATCAGAACCCTGACTCCAACGAGCCACCTCCCTTCCTCCCATTGTCAGCCTAACAATCTTGCAGCCAGGGTCATCTTTATGGGGTCAGAGAATCACACCGCTTGACCATTGGTACAGTGCAAGTGTTGTGAGGTTCCGATGTTGACATTTGCTCCGGCAGCGACCCTTATAAGTTGCTCCTTCCGCGCGGGTGACATGAGGCCCACCCTGTGACTGTCCGCTTGATGCAGCTTCGAGAGTTCTATTTCACTCTTGTCTTGTATACCGTAGGCCAATGGCCCAGGTTCACGCGGAAGCAGAATTTCTTGTTGATGCGATGAGTTCAAGTCGTAAAACAAGTCCTAGCAACACACACCAAAAGAAACAATCTAAAACGATCACCATGTCACGAGGACAAATGTTTTACGTCATATCTTCAAACATGTAAGTCGCTGGGTAATCAAGATAAAGTAACACAGCAAGGTCATTGGGCTTCCTCAGATGTTCAACAGGAAAGGTGTGTATATAAGTATATGAAATGAATGAACCAGCTCGGCCTGTCTCCAATCTCTCCTCCTCTACACATGTCAATTTCGGACCCGTGAAACAACTGCAACACTCCCTCAACATATCCCCACCCACAGAAACGAATGTAACAAACAAAGTATCCTCCATCATCCCAGACCCCTGAACCGATCTATCCAGCTCATCCTCCACTCCCAGCTACATTCTTCCTTGACCAGCACGCCGTCTCCTTTCCCATCAGCATCCCCTCCATGTTTCCCTTAGATCCACCACCAGTCACCAGTAATCCTTCCCGCGCCAAGGGGGGCCAACCTCTGGAACGCAGTAGGCGACAAGTCCAAATCACCCGCGCCACAACCAGGGCATCTATCCACAACCGTGACATCAACCGTCTTGCCGTTGTAGCTAGCACGAATCTTCCTCCCGCACAGAGGGTTCTTGTTAGGATTGCCATTAGGGGTCTGGGGGTCGAAGACGTGGTGGTTGAGAGCAACAACAAGCTCGCCGTCATTGTTCCATTTGCCGCAGGCACCCAAGCCGGTGTTGTACCAGGTGAATTGACCTCTGGCGCGGGCGGCGATCTCACGGGCTTCAACTTCGAGAGGGGAATCCTGAGCAGGGATGGTGGGGGCTGCGGAGGCGAGAGAGAGTAGCGCCACGGCGAGGGTGGTGAGGGTGGTGGTTGAGATGAACATTTTGATAGTCTTGAAGGGGTGAAAGGCTGTTGCGGGGGTGTGAAGATGGTTTTTAGGTGTTGCTTTTTCGAGGTGGTTGAATTTCTGATGATGAGGATGAGGATAAAAAGAAGTCCCGGAAGGGGGAGAGAGAGGCCTTGATATAGATGCCACAACATGGCTGACCTGCGGCTTCATGCCGTGGACCTCGAGTATGGGCTGCGTGTCTGTCTCCTCACCACAGCTCCGAGGCCTAGTCCGACGACCGGCATGCTCCTGTCGTCCAAGTCAGCCGCTGCCTCTGAACACCCAAGAAAGGAAGTTCGTCTCACGACGACGGCAAGGTTGTCTCATCTCCCGTCAGCATCGTGAGCTTGCCTTGCCGATGATTCCATGTTCACGCCCCCGAATTATCAAAGGCAGTCAGCCGAAGAGGGAGACAGCCATCACGATGACTTGTCAATTCTGGTTACCGATATTTTCCAACAGCCTCATGAGAGTCGGCTCTTCCATTGATCTACATGTGATGGTGAAAATTAGAATCAGCTTACCGCTGTAAGATCTCGATATTATCCCATGAAGATCGTCTCTTTGCTGCCGAACATGGTGGTGAGGTGAGACTCATTGTGAGCTTTTCCCAGGGTTTCTATGACGTTGAGGCCTTCGCGGATATGCCCAGACGGCCCAGGAGGGAGAACCCCCGTTCTCTTGGGTCCTAGCCGTAATAGAGGCATGTATGGCGCAATACAATACTCAAAGAAGCTGCCGCGATGTAATTGCAATATGCAATTTTCATGGTCGCACTTGCAAAGGCCCGCGGAGTCCCTAAAGCAGATGAAGTAAGTGATGCAAACTAAAAGCTGTTATTGGTATTCTTCAGTGTCACCGTATCAGCCATTAGATAGTCCAGTTTCAGTCCCCAAGCCACGCTAATCGATGTCCAAGTATTTGGGTGGCTGTCTGGGGTCGTCATTCTCATTGGGCAGTATGTCTCATGTCGGAAGCCTCAGGGGTTTGCAGACTGCAGAAGGGACGTGGCCATCATCCTGCCCAAGGACACGGGGCTGAACGGCCTGTCAGGCCTCCGGATCGACGGGATGCAACTGTAGTCTGTCTGTCGAGGTCAGGGACTCGGACTCTGATTTGTGATGCGGTCATGTCGTGATACCCACAGTAAAAGAGCACACCTGCATTCCTGTCAACCTTCTCATTGTGTGACATACACGGCATAAGGGGGTGGAGAAGCTTGTGCCATCATCCCATTACTTATTTGCTCATGTCTCACTGAGCCGGCGTGCCGGATATGTTAGGTAGACATGATCTTCATCGCGACAAGGGCTGCTTACTCATTCTACACCTCAAGGTCAAGGCGCCGAGCCACCCAGTCGGGAACGGAAGCTTGTCCCTGACCCGAAGACGGGCATTCCCGCTAGAGGCTCTGCGGTCCCTGTAGAATCCTTCTCGATCGATGCATTTACTCACCTTAAGAATACTCCATCACCATCGCCGCATGTCTGTATGCTTGGATACTCATAGCTGGCAGAGGCAATTGAAACATTCAGAGTTCTTCGATAAAAGTCTGTCGTGTAACCTGGCAGATGTAGTAGTGTACTCAGAATGAAAGATGCACTCACACAACAAATGAAGTAGAGCTCAGAGGTAGTGTTCCGGTAAATCATGGTGATGGCTGGAAAGCAAGTGCCGGCAGCTTGGAGGGTATGACGGACAGGGCAGTGAATGTTTAGGCAACTCACCGAGACAGCCCGCTTACGAGAGATATCATTCTTGAAGAATATGTGGCACGAGATGATGCCAAGACGCCTCGACCGGTCAAGATGAGATATGCGAATGATGGCAGAAACGTGATGCTATGATACCGCTGAGAGCCTGAGGTTACACGGCCATGGTCTAGAAAGGTCGGTATGGCCGGCGGTCATTGATCGTTGCTTACATTGCGATTTTTGTCGAAAGAGCTATCAGGGTCGTTCATCTCACAATGTCTCGTCGCTGGGCTGACATGCAATATTCGGAACCTTGGCTGCCGATCTGGAGGAGGAGAGTCTAAGATAGTCAAGGGAAAATCAAATGAGATAGGTAACTAATCGTACATGCAGACAGGCATCAGTTAACGATGTGGTAGATGTGTGAGATTTGGAATCGAGTGAGTCTGGCGTCTCTGAGGGACGACTTGCAAGGCATGCTTGTGGGGACCAATGCCCGCCGAAAGCGCTAATAATCAGGGCAAGCTTGAAAACCAGTTGATTCCATATCGCTGACATAAGGTAATTTCAAACGGCGGAAATCGAATGCCAAAAACCAAGAAAGGATGGAAATTTAGAGTTTGGCAGGTGGCAGGTGAGAGCAAGTTGACCAGCTGACCCCAACGCGCGGCCAGCCACATTGGTCGCCTGCCACTTCAGCGTGTCCTCCTAGCCCCATCGTGCATGACCTCAAAAAGCATACCAACGTCGAGGTTGGGCCACGGGCTTAAACTTTATATCTTTCAAACCCTCGCCATCGTGATTTCTCTCTCTGTTTCTTGGATGATTCACAGTGGTCAGGCAATGGGCAAAGGTTAAGACATGGCCCGCATGATGGGCCGGGGAAATAGCAGAAAAACGTTGTTTAAAAGGCTGCCTCTTTGTGTTGGGCGTCCATTTGAGGTTTCATTCTTTTTTTCTGAATACAATCATCACTCACTCACACTGCGCTCGTTGATGCGCTCGTTGAAATCTAAATTGCTGTCTTTAACATCCTGAAGATAATATCAAACCTCCTGTTCCCACACACGGCCGTGAACCCCAGTCTGAGCCACATCAGTCAACCGAAGCCAGGTTCAGCAACTCGGTCAAAATGGTCTGGCCATACCCCTCCACCCCCGATTACAGCTACGGCATCGGCGACAACTACCGCACCGGCCTCGAGTGGTGCATCTTTTGCGAGCGGTACAGCTACTGCCACACGACCGGGTATTACTTCTGCTATGCCCGCACCCGCAGGAGATATCGCCGGAGCTACCGCCGAGATGATGACAACTATTGCTGGTATGGGGATGACTGGGTCACTTGCCGGCGGCGCAATCATGAGCGTTGCCGAAGGTGGATCCCGACTCCGAGGCCATCGACGCCTCTGCTGAGACGGTGCCGGAGTTGTCATGCTTATGTATGAGGATGGCGAGATTCTATGATTGGGTATGGGGTTTTTGGCTCAGACTTGTTGTATCTTTGGTATGTTCTGTCATGGCAGCTGTGGTCTGGTTTGCAATTTGCTGATTTGTTGCTGTAGAAGTATTGTTTTTGATGACACCCACCTAGTAGGTACCTACAATTCCTTTTGTCCTGCTGTTTTTGGACTGTTAGATACCCCGCGGGCCACATGTTATGCCGACAATCTTTTGTTTGACTTGTTTCATTTTCTTCTGTTCATTTTGAGATCGCATATGATAGATACAGCGCCGCCTCCTGTATTTTACTGTTGTATCACCACGACGAGCGCAGATTGCTAGAACTATCCACCTGTACTTAGCACATCATGTATACTACTAGATCTAGAGTTAGCGCCGTTCAGATATGGCTTCTTGAAATTAATCTCATACCTTACCTACCTAAGCAACCTTTTGTCTTGTCATTGAGGGGGCGTTCAGGGCTTTGAGGCTGTTTTCAGTATGATGAGATCGGTGGCGGCGACTTATCCCCTCATTGGACAACCTTAACACGCAGCTAGAGCAGTTTTGAGGCCTTGGGGCATTATATCAAAGTTTTATCGTCCTGGAAAACTTCTTGTGTGTGCAGTACTTCATCGCCGAGTGGTATCCCTCCATCAATTCAACGCCCTGATCAAGACCTGTCAACACCATCCCGCCCGCAACCACTACAGCAACCAAGAGCACAATGGATGACAGCACGCCATCAAGCGCGGCGCTAGCAACACTCTTGGTTGCTGCCATCATCTGGGGCGGGGTAGCCTTCATCGCCACAATCGCCATAGTTTGCTCGCGTCCAGCGTCAGAACAAGAAGCCGGGAAGGAAACATCATGTATGCCTTGTTTAGATGACGACTTCAAATGTTTGAGGTTCTGTCGCCGGGACTGTTGCTTGTTCCCGTGTTACTTCCTGATCTACTACATCTGTGTGTTTGTTTACCCGGCTGTCATTGTCGTGGGATTGGTTCTCCGGTTAGGTTCTGAAATTCTCAAGAAGGCTGGTGTCCGGACTTGCTGTGGGTATAAATTACCCTGCCTAAATCAACCCACGCCCAAGAAGAAGAACAAGACAAGGAGGAAGCCGCGCGTTGATCTGGAGGCTGGGAACCGCGGCGGGGATGGAAGTGGGGGTGGTCGAAGGCCTTCCGCAGTTGCAGGAGAAGGAGCGGCCCTTGGCACAGGTTTTGTGAGTTCTGCACCACAGCCTGAGGTCCCCATGGTGGCCGCGCCAAAAACGGCAAGGACGAATACGCCGAGGAATTCGAGGAACGGGTCGGCGGGGCCACGGAGGCCGTCAGGAGCGCAACAGTCGGAGCCTCGAACCTCGAGGAACTCGACAGGACCAAGGGGTAATCCAACAGCACAACAGGCTCGAATACAGGCTACACCGGCACCCTCTGGCCGCACAAGGGAAACAACAGAAGCCCCGCTCTCAGGAGACTCGGATCGGACGCCGCCTCCCAAGTATGAAGAATTGGACCCATAGAGAGGGGCGGGAGCACCAAGATAAAAATGATTGCTGTTGGATGCGATGGTGACCTTGGGGGCATCCGTTTCCCTACACGCAAGTGTTTGGGGGTTGTAAGCTCTAGTTCAAGACAGATAATGGACATTAGAGCAAGCATGCATGGATCATCGTATATGCAGGCTGGTTGTGGCTTCTCCAATGCCCTCAGGATTCTGTTTGCACATTCTAGGAGCAGGAACAAAGCTCATAATACTTCGGACGGTGTTCTCTCCGTACTCTTGTGATCACTTAACGGCCGTGTCCCTGACCAGCGGTCCCGAAACGTGCATTTGAGAACCCCGAGATGTAGCATGGAGCTATTCTCAGATGTATATATAGATGTCCAGTTAGCCACTTATAAGTATACGGCTGCATGAAGATAACCAGTACCCTCAACTTCACAGTCATTCACCTCACCATACGGCCCTCAAGATGATCGTCCCTGTCATCGCCCTCCTTACCATCCTTAGCGGTTCCGTCGTCGGTGACCTGGTCGTGAACAACAACTGCAACGACAACGTGTACATCTTTCTTTCCGAGCACGGCAGCTGCAACTTTGGTAAAGGAGGCAGATGCTTCCAGGATCCCTGGAACATCGCCCAGGGCGGATCTGAGCGCCTTGCCATCCGCAAGAGAGATATGGGTGTCAGTGTCAAAATGTCCAAGGGCGACCCCAGCTTCAAGTCCGGGCTCTTCCAGTTCGAGTATTGCTACACTGTTGACAGTGGGGTGTCTGACGGTCTTTTCTGGTGCGCCTGCCCCCAGCGCCTTGGTGATGATGATGATGAGTATCAGCTAACCAGGGCCACTTTCAAGGGATCTGAGCGATGTTGACGGCCGCGCTCCCAGTCTCGTTGGCAGTCCCTTCTTCCACGATCATGTGAAGGTTACCCCTTCAGGCGCTGGCTTTGGTCAGGGAGACTGTGTCACCATCCGCTGCGAGGCTGACAAGGTCTGCCAAAACTCGTGTCAGTTTCCCAACGACAACGTCAACGTCAATTTCTGTCCTCTTGACACTGGAGACGTTACCATCGACCTCTGCTTGACCAAGCAGCAGCTTGACGAGGGCCATGACCCGAGGATCCAGGACGGTGGGAACCAGCGTATGGGTGGGGGAGCTGGAGCACCGGATCCCGCGAATCCCCGACAGGGATGCAGTGGGAAAATTTACCCGGTACCTGTTGAACCTATACCGATGTGAAAATCATCACGGGCTCAACTTCTTCATTCCCTGCAGGGTCCTGGATGGACTTGGTGGTCAATGGACATCGCGAGTACTATCGGAAAGGAAATGTCGTCGACAGAGCAATAGTTACAAACTGAGTTAGCTACTTAAAATATCCAAAGAAAAGATAAAGACATTGATCGTTTCAGAAGACTCAAGTTGGTAATTTGACATGCCATGATCATGTGCTAGATTGATAACAGATAACAATTCTCCACCGCCGAGTCCCGAAGCCAGGGAAAAGCACGGATAGAGAATTCTTATCGATCCCTGAAAAGTGAGCTAAGAGTCCGGTAACAGTGATTTGATCATACGAACACAACCTGGAAATTTGATAGCAATGGGTCTTACTGGCGTCGTGGTACAGACCTTGACACCATGTGTGTGTACCTAAGTGGACTTTGCCCATCTTAGAAGAGAAATCCATAAGGCTGATCCACCGTGGCCAATCACGGCACGCCAATTGATCGCGAGATGCCCCTCATCTTGGGGACCCACCCACCTCCACCCCTCCGACTTGTGCCGCGGCCGTCCAACCGATCGGAACACGCAACTCATCGGCCATCATCCTTTCACACGACCGAGACCAAGGTGAACCCTTCTTGCAGCTCCCCGATCTCTCACAATCGCCGTACCAAACATGGGCATCATCCGCAAAACATTCACCACTGCCTTCCTGGCCACAGCTGGGACCATTGGGTATCTTGGCGCAACCACCAGGCTTGAGAGCCCGCTGCCTGAAGATGACCCCCTATGGCGTTCAAAGAGCTACACCAAGTACAACCACCATCAAAATGCCTCAACTCAAGACCTCGTCTACAAGCGCATTCCACTCGATAAGATCAAGCCCGAGCTCCTCCAGCACGAAGGCGACCTCGCCCTGGAGTTTTGCCGTGGTGTCTGGGGCGGATTAGGTGAAGCTCACCCTCCCTCCACCAGTCACTAACAAACCACGCCATCCTTTTTCGGAACTAACTTTACATTTCCTGCAGGATATCGCTTTCAACGGGCCTACCTCGCCCGGAAATACCAGGGACCTGCCACTGCCTCTCAGCTATGGACCACTGACCAGCTATCCAAGTCGACGTATGAGCCAGGGACACAGCTGACTGACCATTTCGAGGTTGTTGAGAAGACTCCGACTGAGATTATTGTCCGCTGCGGTGATACCCCGAGGAATGCAGGACCCCGCGAGTCAGATGGTCTTTTCGTCATCAGTGCCAGTGTGGACAGAGCTCGTGGCGAGGTCGTTCTTGGGCTCAAGAGCTGCTTCTTCAACGGTAACACCAGAGTTGAGGGCATTCAAGGCCCCATGCCCGGCTGGATGGAAGAGCTACATAGATGGTATTCCCGTTTTTGGCTTGTTACAGGGTCTTGGAAGGTTACGTCCTCCTTTTTGTGATTGGGCTTTGTGTGAGCCCCTCTCTTTTTGTCTTGGTTGTCTTGGTTCCTACTACCTAGCTTGTCACTACAGTTTCTCGCACGTTTTGCTCAGCGTTTTGGAGACAGACCTCTACCTGGATACAGACATCTATCTACAGTACATACACCGCAATTTCACAAAGTCTCACTTCTTATTGGCCTTTCTCCTGGAGCTCAATCACTGTAAGAATCTCGGGTTGGATCAATGACGCTTCCCGATGTCTTCGGACGCGGATGTGGAGATCATCAGCGGGGTAAGCGGGGTAAACGGGGCCATCCCGCCTTATCGAACCGCTCCAAACCACCCACCCTGCATCCGACCAGGGAGTGGTCTGTTCTTGCATGATATACCAGGATGCCTGTTCATACTAGTGTGAGACGTCCAGCAAGTGTCACCGAAGCCCATGCATATCAGGGCGAACAGACGGATGATGAGGAAAGAGGTTCACGTGGGGACACAGGATCCCGCCACCACGAACACCACAGTCGACGGCAGTCAACGGTACACGGGATTGGACACACACACACACACACACACCCAAGAAGCGGGAGCGAACCCACCATCTGACTGCGGTTTTTAGGAACAAATTGGGCTAACCATCCCGTATCTTGACCTGTCTTATCCTTATCACTGATCAGGCGGAGAAGCTGTTGTTTCTCGCCCTGCACTCCGCTTCAAGTATTATTTTCGATACCTATATCAAAGGGATATTCCCTTGAATTAACCCCTTTTTCTCTCATCAAGCAACACGGCAAGATACACACACTCGCCACACCCTCATCATGGTTGCCAACCAAGACACAAAGGCCTCTCAGGCCCCAGTCATCCAGACCGACAACACTGCTGCTGTCAAGGCTGCTATCGTTTCCAGCGAAACCACCAAGGCTGCGGCGCTAACACATCCTCTCGGGCCTCTTACTGGTGAGGAGATCATCAAGGGTGCGGACTTGATTAGATCTGTCTGGCCTGAGGGCACCAAGTTGCAGTTCAAGGTCAACACTCTTCATGAGCCGGAGAAGAAGCTTCTTGCTCCTTGGCTTGCTGCTGAGAGGGCTGGGGAGAAGCCTGCGCCGCTTAATCGCAAGAGTTTTATTGTTTACACCCTTAGGGGCACTGTAAGTCTCTTTTACTTGGGAATGATGTGGGTGATTCATGCTGATCTGATACCACAGCACAATGTTCACGAGGCGGTTGTCAACTTGACCGCCAACAAGGTTGAGTTCAATGCCAAGCTGGGACCTTTCCAGCATCCTAACAGCGTTATGGCTGAGCTTGAGGAGGTTGAGAAGGCCGTGCTGGAGATCCCCGAGGTGAAGGCTGAGATTGCGAAACTGGGCCTTCCTGAAGGGGCGGTGGTTGTGATGGATCCTTGGATTTATGGTATGGCTTCCTCCCCCGCTCACTTTTGTTGGATGGCGATGAGCTAACAAGCTCTACAGGTGCTGACGGTCTCAAGGAGGCCAAGTTCTTCGACGGCAAGCGCATAATGCAATGCAACCTCTACCTCCGCGACCCCAATAACTCGTCAGAGGAGGACAGCTGCCACTACTCTTTCCCTCTTCCCGTCTCTCCCGTCATTGACCCTGCCACCCTGGAGCTGGTTCGTATTGACATCATGCCCACTGGTCATGACGAGACGATCAAACCATTCACCTACAAGGAGCGCCCGGCAAACGAGTACATCCCCGAAGCTCACACCATGCGCACCGACCTCAAGCCCCTCCAGGTCGCCCAACCCGAGGGCGCCTCCTTCACCGTCAAGCCCTTCTCCGAGCTCGGTCGCACACTCAAGTGGCAGAAGTGGGATTTCAAGGTCGGTTTCAACCAGAGAGAGGGCATGGTTCTCTACGACATGCACTACGACAACCGCCCCCTCTTCTACCGTCTCAGCTTGTCTGACATGGCCATCCCCTACGGCGACCCTCGCAACCCCTTCCACCGCAAGTGCGCGTTTGACCTTGGTGATGTTGGCGCGGGGTTGACGGCGAATAACCTACAGCTTGGGTGTGATTGCCTGGGTAGTATTTACTACATCTCCTCCGTTCTCGGCAACGCGGAGGGCAAGCCAGTCGATGCGCCAAATGTGGTCTGCATCCACGAGCAGGATTCTGGTCTGTTGTGGAAACACACCAACTACCGCACCAACCGCGCGGTTGTCGTTCGTAATCGCGAACTCGTCCTACAGTCGATCCTGACCGTGAGCAACTACGAGTACATCCTCGCCTTTATCTTCAACCAGGCAGGTGATATCACCTACGAAGTCCGGGCCACCGGAATTTTGTCCACTCAACCCCTCGACTTGGAGTTGACCGAAGTCCCTCACCCTTTCGGCACCGTCGTCCACCCCGGCGTTCTTGGGGGTTACCATCAGCATTTCTTCTCTCTGAGAGTCGACCCGATGATCGATGGCCACGGCAACCAGGTCGCTTATGAGGAAGCGGAGGCACTGCCCCGGGACCCGAAGCTCAACCCCCATGGTCATGGGTACATTGTCAAGAAGACGGTCATTGACACCACGGGAGGGTACGACTTGGCCCCGAGCAAGAACAGGACGTTCAAGATTTTGAACCCGTCGGTCAAGAACACTGTCAACAAGCTGCCGGTGGGCTACAAGGTTCACGTCCCGCCCTTCCAGCCGATTTTGGCGGATAAGGATAGCTACCACTACAAGCGGGCCGAGTTTGCGGATAGAAGCTTTTACGTGACCAAGTATGCCGAGGGGGAGCTGTTCGCGGGGGGCAAGTATACCAACCAGAGCCATGGTGGGACGGGTGTGAGGAGCTGGGCGGAGAGGAGGGAGGATTTGAGCAAGGAGCAGGACCCGGTTTTGTGGGTGAACTTTGGTATTAACCGTGAGTACTCCCTTTGTCATCATTTTTTCTACTCTATGATCGGGGGTGCCGCCCTGGGATTGTACGTCTGGGCGCAAATGGCTAACAAATTTTGTTGCAGATATCCCAAGAGTGGAGGATTTTCCCGTTATGCCGATGGAGATGTTGAAGGTGATGTTGAGACCGGTCAATTTCTTTGACAAGAACCCCGCGCTGGATGTGCCATCCTCCAAGCAGTCCTTCAACCGCAGTGTCGGATTGAACACTGAGGACGAGCTCGCCAAAAAGGTTGAGGGGTTGGCGGTTTCTGGGGGTGAGATGAAGGGGTGCTGCGCTTAGAGCGACGTCGCTTCTCATACCTAGGTAGCAGGTGGTTGAATGGGTTTTTCTTCTTTGGTCCATTTTGGCTTATTTTTCTTAGATTTGCGCATATGCATGAGGCGAGACTTTCCCAGTGCCTGCCCGCTAAGCTGCAGCGGCCTAAAGGGGAAGAGAGAGCCGAAAGAAAAAAACCGACGGCTATATCGTCTTCTGAACGACCTGATCAGTATCTAGCGATAGGCCTTAAAGAAACATGTACTTTAATACTTACCTGTTAAACTATAGCGGTTTAAAAAGGAAGAAAAAGCCGAAAGAAAAAAAACTAATAGTTATATTACCTTTTAAATAATCTACATAATATTTAATAATAGCCTTTAAAAAAACATATATTTTAATACTTACCTATTAAATTATAATAGCCTATAAAAGAAAGGAAAATTAAAAGATAAACGTAATTTTAAATTTTTAATAAAACTTAAGATTTATGAAAGTTAATTTATAATTTTTTAAACTTTATTTAGATATAAATATTCGAATTCTTTAAATAAATTAATTTAACGTTAACTTTATTAAACTATTTTTAAAACTTTTAAAAACTTTCTTGAAATTTAAAAATCGTAATAATAATTATAATCTATTACTTTTTATTAAAATAGAAAATTGATATAGGAACTAGGGGATTAATTAATAAGATAAGACTATTAAATTAAATAAAGAATAGACTTACTTACCGAGCTGCCTTGCATTTTTAAGTTTACTTTATATTTATAAGCTTATTTAAAAATATTATAAAGTATAAACTTTTACTTTTTAAATTTATTATTTTTTACTATACTTTTTATACCCTTATAGCTTTTGAAAAATAACTATAACTATTAATTAATTTACTATTATTAATTATAAATAACTTTATTTTAATTAAATTAAACTATTTATATCCTTTTATTAATTATTGTATTATTAAAAGGTTATTATTTAAATAATTATTAAGTTAATTAAGTTACTAATACTCAATATTGGGGTAGTACTGAAAAGTGTGGTAAAAGGTGATAGATTCGGAAGACCTTTATAGCTTGCAAGCTTCCCACTTAAGCAGGTATGGGACCCACACCAAAGGTAGGGCAAGCGGGGCAAGTGAAAGCCCCCTGGCCTATGCTTACAAGCTAATAAAGATAGAGCTCCGCAATTGACCAAAGCTCCTTATTTAATCTATCAACCTTATCTTATCTATAGACCTATTTTTCAGGTATTAAATACCGGCGTAATAAAAACCTCCAACAACTTCGTTAAGAATAGCCTTAGTTTTCCTTACTAAGTCTTATATAGCCGCAAAGTTCTTCCTTTAACAATACATTCTTCTCTATCTTCCTTTATACTTACTTTATCCTTCTTATTCTTTTTAATATTCTTTACTATAACTTCCTCTCTTTCCTTTACTTTCTTTTCATCAACAATAATCTTATAAAAACAACTAAGCTTATAATATAAAATATTAAAAACTATAGGTAAGGTCAAGCTTACTATTTACTTGGATACTTATAGCAAAATAGTAAACACTTCTAAAACAAATATTGTCTTCTTATATATATTAATATAAAGACTATTAGATTTAACAGTAGGCGCTTTCTTCTATCGGTCTTAATATTCTTAAATTAATCGTTAAAAGTAACAGAATTCTTCGCTTAATTTCCATTCGTTAATGTAATTACCCTATCCTTTCTACTTAATTAAATACTTAAAGGCACCATTCGGTTTTCTATTATACTTAATAATACATTTAACTTTATACTATAGTCTATTGTTATTAGAATCGTCAGATTAACTCTTTTCAATAGGGCCAGACGGTAGTTCGTTATAATCGAATGGATTATCTCCTTTAAAAGTAATTAATAACTATACGATTAATACTATAAAATAAATTTTTATAATATTAGAAAGCTCTAATTTATATACTAAATAGCCTACTTTTTTAATAATCTTAAAAGGTTCCAACCTCTATTACAATTACTTTTGTTAAACTAGGTCCCTGCGAGGCCTAGTTTACAGTGGGTGGCTGCTATTATACTACGTGGTGGTAATTTCCTGACACTTGACCTACAGGCCAAGTATGGGGGAAAGGAAAGCCCACCCGTCAGCTACCCGGCATTTGCCGAGCACCTTATCTTACTGTAGGGCTATTCAAAGGCCTGCATCCCGCTAACCAGTGGGCCAAACCGCCTGTAATTTTATATTCAGGCTACTAAGGCCCACTACTATGGGCAGTATAAGTGGCCTAACCCTAACCCTACGATGACCCGCACTTTGGGTTGAGGGTGTCGGGTTTCGCGGCCCTTTTGTATGGCTGTGACGGCATCTGCAGTCCTGAGCCTGCAGCCGTCTTCCGGCAACTGCCCGGCACTGACGTGCCCCACCTTGACAGTTGCCCCACAGTGGCCCCACCTTCCTGTAGAGTATTTAGCTGAGGCTTGCAGGCCTGCACCTTGCAGATCCTGCAACCTACTTTTGTATTACAAAGGTCTACCCAACAGTGCCCTGTGCCTCCGGAGTGCCCTGCCGTGACAATGGCCGTGAGTTGATTTTTAGAGAGCTGTGAACCACGCTAACTTAGCTGCCTGTAAGACCTGTAGCCAACCACTGGGCTGGCCAAATTGGCCAAGAATTGGTATGTCTATAGTTAAGTAGGTATATTATTACTATACTAAATTATAGGCCTGTGGGCCCTGTGGGTCGGGAGCTACAGAGGGCTTGGCAAGTGGTTTACAGGGCTTGGCAAACCTCAGGGTCAACCAAGCCGTACTCTGGCCCATCTGCCCGCTGGGGTGTGCGAGGCACCGCACGTCAGTCGGTGGGTATGTGGTAGAGGTCGAGTACGAACCCTACTACAGAGATTATTACAGTGGATTTACAGAAGGCTAGCACTACAATACAATTGTTTACCCACTATATTTCTGTCCTGCAGCACCTACAAGGTGCTGTATTCTAGTACCCCAGCACTGAGCTATAGGTATCACGCGTAAGACTTCCGCTGCACTGTGAGCTAGTGTGTGAGCACTAATTACAGGGCTCTTAGGCCTGTAATTGGCCATACCTATTCTAATAATATTTAATTACTTTATAATTAAAAGTGTATAATTAGAAACCAGCTACGTTGTACTGTTAAATCTGGCCTAAGTTAAAAATCTAATTATTTGCCGATTAATGGTAGTAAATTGTCTATTCTCTGCGGAGGTACATTAGATGCTCCTAGTAACCTTAATGGTAGTAATAATAGGTTAGGTAATAAAAATAATGTCTATTGTCTTTTAAAAGATCCTTTTAACCTTCTAAAGTAAGGTAGAGATTTAGATAACTGCGACTACCGTTATTGTAGTATAGAAACTGCTAATTCTATAATTACTAATTTCTTTAATAGTGTTAAGATTAAGAAAGAAGATATAGGCCTGTTTTGGCCCAGTTATAAAGACCTTAATAATATAGGTATAGTATTAAAGAGTAAGACGGTTATTTTTATAGACGTTTTTTATTTTATTAACTATATTTTTTTTTTTTAAAGGAAGAGGAGATTTATAAATTTACTAAGTAGTAGATTATTTCTTTCTTTTAATTAATCTTAATAGGTATAGTAATACTTTAGTAGAATAATAAGATATTTAGCGTTTTATATAAGGATATGCGTTAAAAGGGACTGTAAGCTATATTGATAGTATTGAAAATACGATTTACGCCTAATCTAGCTATTACTATTAAGTTATTTTATACCAGATCTCTTACCTTTAAGGATATTGCTTATAACGAATGGGCTTTGCTTTAGTTTATTTAGAAAATGTTACGTTATATTTAGGCTATTAGTACTGTTTTTAATAATAATGCTAGTTGGTTTAGAGTTATAATGTAGATTTGGTTATCGATTGATATTTGGATTAAGCAGTATTTACTTGTTCTATTGTGTTATAAAGAATTGAGCGATTATATACTTAGAGTTAAGGATGTAAGAGTAGTACTATTGGCAGTAGCTTCTGACTGTTACTTTTATATTATTGTAAAGAAATACTTTAATAATACTCCTACTTAGTAGCCCTATAACGATATATAAGATTCTAATTAGTTTTATTTTTTACGTTTTTTTTAACGCTCTTTCTATAATAAAAATAAGTATCGGAACTTACGTAATAATAGAAATAGAAACCCTTATAATGATAAAGAAGAAGGCCGCCTTTGCAATTTCGATTAAGACTGAGTTTAAGATTATGATTAAGCTTGTGATTGTGACTGTAATTATAATTGTGGTTCTAATAGGATTAAGTTAGACCGGAACGACTGAGGTAAGTGAGATAAGAAGTTAAATCGAGTTTATTAGGAAAAAGATATTAAAGGTAAAATCGAAGCTAGCGTTAAGAGCGAATTTAACGATAATTATTATAATACTAAGGCTAAGATGTCTTGCTTTATTTTTAACGTCAGTAAGTTTTATATTAAATATTATTAGTAGTTCTTTACTATAGAAGAAACTTCCAATTACTGTAAGCAGTGCTGCAGTATATTAGAAGTTTATGTTGAATTATTTAGTAAGTATTTAAAGAATATTAAAAAGTGTATTTATAGTTATTATTGTAAAGTTTTTAAGTTTTGTAATACATTGTTTAAGTACCTTAAGGTTTGCGAGAACGTAGTTAAAGGCTTCATTTGCCTTACCGTAGCTAACCCTGAGATCGATAACTTTTTTTTAATTTATTAAAATGCCCTTTAGCTTTTAGGTAAATTTAAAGTTAAAGAAACGCTATTGTTTGATATTGAGGAAAACGATTAAAATCTTAACTTTAGCTTTACTTATTTATGTACGTTAATTAAGTTTAAGATTAATAATAAAGACTTAGAAACTTAAGGTTCGGTGGTATATACACAAGACGTAACACACAGATGCTCACGATCAACACAACAGTATCTTCAGGTTATTTGGTATAGGTATTTAACTGGCTACCTATCAGGCCGTTATCCTTCACTATTACTTCTGCGATGATGATTAACATCTCCAACCATACTTTCACCTTATCCTTCTATTCGAATGCTTTATTCCAATTCCGTTTATTATTAATCTACTGGTCCGCCTCGAAATCGATCAAATCCTATCCAAATCGACAGAGTTTGGCATATTGTTTAGAAGATAAAGTATTAAAGGTATATATAGTTAACTCTTAAATAATGGAGAGGCTTTTATTTTACTTTTTACTATCTTTTTTCGGTATAGCTATTATAATGTCGGTAAATTCGAGGTAGCTACCGTCATTTAACCTTAGGATCTTATACTTATAGGCTTTCGGTATAGTAGATTATATACTACTATTATATTAGTACTATCTTTTAATCGTTAAGTTATATAGGACAGACCTATACTTAATATTGCAATCCATTAAGTTTTAATATAGTAGGTAATGTAGGAGAGGAATGTAGTAAGTAATGTAGGAAAGTAATATAGTAGGTAATATAAGAAAGGAATGTAATAGGTAATGTAAAAAAGAAAGAAGAAAAGCAGTAGACAGGATCCTTTTTAACCCTATATAAGTGCTAGTATCTGGCTTTAGTATAGGCTAGCAAGGGAGTTATCGGCGCGGTTATAAGCAATTCGGTATAAAGGAGGCATTTAAAAGGTTTAGCTATAATATTATTATACAAGCTTATTGTTAAACTCGACAGTAGAAAGTTCCGCTATATGGTAAGTACGTAATAAGTACGTAATAACCATATAACTATAACGGCAGCCCCAGGCAGTTCAAGTGGTATACTAGATCAACTGTGAAGAGAACTAACGCCGGGTATAGCATTATAAAAGAATTTTTTTTTGGAAGCTCCACTTTTTAGAAAGACAAAGACTTAGAAATCTACTTTAATTTTAGTATAGGCAGAATTATTATTAGGTAAAACTTTTTTAGTATATTTGAATATACTATTAAGAAGTGAAGAGGTAAGGTTAAGGGTATTAATGGTAAGTTACTTTGGTTTAATAAGTAGGTAAAGTTCTCTTTCTATCTTTTAAAATATAATCTTTAAGGAAATCTAACCTTAATAAAGTTTATTAAAGGCGGTTAAGTTATTAAGGACCTTACGCTTAACTTCTTGTTTAGTAATGACTTTATAGTTTTGTATAGTATAGAAATCGACTATAGTGATTAAGAGATTTGCTTGCATTTAGTAAAGTATTGTATTAAGTTTACTGCTTGTATTACTTTTAAGCCCTGCTATAAGAAAGTAAAGATAATGCGGAAAATTACTTTTGTATTTAGTTAGGAAGCCTTTATTTCTATTAAATACAAACCTTTCTTTATAGATTATACTTTTAGTTTTAATTTAAAGCACTTTATTACTATATCTTCCTTTATTAATATTTATATACTTAAGGTAGTTTTTATTAAAAATGACACTAAAGGTGTTTTTATTATTTCTAAGTATTATAAAGTTAGAACTATTAAGGAATGTTAAAACAGTAGATACTTTACTATATTTTAAAATAAAGGCTTTAAAGCCTTAACTGTTAGTACCGGTATTATCGGAGCTACTTTGATTATTATAAAAGAAGGATTATTACTAGTAATTACCTTTACAGTTATAGTAGATATTGCCGGCTTTAATATAGTATAGTTTATAACCTTACTATAAGGTTTTTTGATTATAAATGCTTAGTTTTCAATTACTTTAGTAATTAAGGAAGTTCTTTATAAATCGCTTATTAAAGGAATGACTAATACTTCGGTACCTATTAAGTTATTTATACTGTTTAATAACTTAATTTTCAAAATTACTTAGGGAATATTAACTATTATACTTACTTAGGATCCTTTTAAAGTTGATATTATCCTTTAAACCTCAATTCCAACTTTTAGTTTAGACTTAGCCTTTTAAGTTATATAGTCTAAGTAAGTAAAAGAGCTTAAGCTTAATAATACCTCTTTAATTATTTTTAAAAAGATTTTTAGTCTAAAAATTAAAATAGATAAAGAGTATATTGAGATTATTATTAAGGAGGGAGTGCATATGTATACTGCTAATAAAGATTTTACTATAAAGGTTATCGAAGTAATTAAAGAAAAGCTTACCTTATAGGTAAATAAAGGTTTAATTAATATATTAAAGGAGGATATAATATAAATACCTTTAGTTAAAAGATGGTAGACTTAGTATTAAACAAAGGCTCGATCCTTTCTGTTAAATAAAAAAGATAAGAAGGTCTTTAATAATATTTATAATTACTTATATAATTAAGATTGAATGGTTTTTTCTTTAAGGTTTATACCTTTCGTATATTTAGTTTTTATCGTTTAGAGAATACTATATAGTATTATAAAAGGTAAAGTGGTAATTAATCTTTATACTTTAAACCGAATTTCCGTCTTTAATAATTATCCTCTTTTTTTATAATTAGATATTATAGTAATTATAAAAGGAAAGAAATTTATCTCAATAATCGACATTACCTTATTTTTCTACCAGTTCGGTATATACTTACTATACTAAAACCGATTAACACTGATTAGTCTAAAAGGTATAAAGAAACTTAAGATAGTATTAATAGAGTATTGAAATATCTTAATGTATATATAGAGGTTTATAGATATACTATTAAAAAAGTATAACTACTATTATAAAGCCTTTATTAATAATATCGTAATCTTCTCCGATTTAGTTAAGGATTATATTAAATATCTATACACGGTTTTTAAACTCTTCTTTAATAAGAATATCGTACTTTCGCCAGTCAAATTGTAATTAAGATACTCTAACGTCGAACTTCTCGGCTTCCATATTAATACCCTAAACCTCGCTAATACCTATAACAAAATCGCCACTTTCTACTAACTGGTATTTTTAAAAAACCTTAAAGCTTTTAAGTAATATATTGGAGGATTAGGATTTTTAAGGTATTTAATTCTATATTATACTAAGTTAGTTAAGCCTTTATAGTAATGAAAAGTTAAACTATTAATTGCAGGATATAAGTTTAATTAAATTATACAAAATAACCTATAAAAGTAAGTTAGTTATTACTCTTAGTTTATATTTAAACCTACCTAAATTAAGCTTAAGTCTTTTCGCGTTATTTAAAAAGCTATATATAACGATTTTACTATATTTTATTATTTTAATATCGATTGACTTTTATTTATATAGATTGATAGGTTAATCGAGCGAGGATTTGGTATTATAATATTTTACCTTAAGAAAGGTTATATTTAGTAGCTAGGTAAGGATATTCTAGTTAATTAGGTTAAACTAGTTATATTTTTAAGTTGTTGTTTAATTAAGGAAGAGGTTAATTATAGTCTATTTAAATTAAAAGTGGTATCCAACGCCGGGTATGGCGTTGTAAAAGAAATTTTTTTTTGGAAGCTCCACTTCTCAGAGAGACATTAAAAGTGGTATATTTAATTTAGGGAGTAAAGAAGTTACATACTATAATTTACTTAGCGTATTATTTCGTTATTGTCTTAATAGATTATTCCTTTATTAAAGAGATTTATGAAAAGTTAAGTTTAGATATTGTATCTACAGATCGAGCTAATAAAAAATTGATTAATACGTTAGTGTACTTGAATTAGTACAATTTTAATATCTTCTATTTACTAAGAAAGAAGAATCTAGTACTGGATGTCTTAAGCAGGCTAGCAGCTCTATAGGATAAGTTAAAGAAAGAGGAAGGGGAGGTTGTTTTAAACAATATTTGGTTTATATATTTGGAAGTTAAAATAGAAGACTTATTAAAGAAAAGATTTATTAAAGGATATTAATAAAATATAAAGTATAAAGCTATTATTAAAGATCTAAATAAGTTAAGTAAAAAGAATATAGTTAGTAAAGTTACTAGTACCTTTTTGTATATCGGATATCTATTTGCTTTATATAATAATTTACTCTATAACATTTAAGCGAACGGTATAAGATCTTTATACATTCCTTATAATATAATTAAGGAAGTTTTAGGCTAAGTTATTGGAATAGGTATGGCCAATTACAGGCCTAAGGGCCCTGTAATTAGTGCTCACACACTAGCTCACAGTGCAGCGGAAGTCTTACGCGTGATACCTATAGCTCAGTGCTGAGGTACTAGAATACAGCACCTTGTAGGTGCTGCAGGACAGAAATATAGTGGGTAAACAATTGTATTGTAGTGCTAGCCTTCTGTAAATCCACTGTAATAATCTCTGTAGTAGGGTTCGTACTCGACCTCTACCACATACCCACCGACCGACGTGCGGCGGCTCGCACACCAGGGCGGGCAGATGAGCCAGAGTACGGCTTAGCTGACCCTAATTTTGGTGCGTTTAGCTAAAAATCGACTCACGGCCATACAAAAGTGCCGCGAAACCGCACACCCCCAACCGTATCGGCGGGTCATCGTGGGATATACCTATCCAAACTTATACCAAACTGTACGCAGGAGCCCAGCGAGCCCGAATATTAAGTTTTAATGGACGTAGGACCGCTAGGGGGGAGATGCAGCGCCGAAAGTACCTACTATAGCTCCTAAGCGGCCTGACCGGCAGTGCCTGCCTGCTAAGCTATAGTAGCCTATAAAGAAGGGGAGAGCCGAAAGAAAAAAGCCAATAGCTATGTCGCCTTCTAAACGACCTAACCGGCACCTAGCGATAGCCTCTGAAAAAACACGCGCCCTAGTACTTACCTACTAAGCTATAGTAACCTATAGAGAAGAGGAAAGCCGAAAGAAAAAAGCCGACGGCTATATTGCCTTTTAAATAACCTAACCAGCACTTAACGATAGCCCCTGAAAAAATACGCACCCTAGTATCTACTTACTAAGCTATAGTGGCCTATAAGGAAAAGGGAAAGCTAAAAGAAAAAAACTAACGGCTATATCCTAACTGGTATTTAGTAATAGTCCTTAGAAAAGTATATGCCCTAGTACCTGCTTATTAAGCTATAGCAATCTATAGAAAGGAGGAGAATTAAAAGAAAAAAACCGACAGCTATATTGCCTTTTAAACGACCTACTTAATACCTAGCAATAGCTTCTAAAAAAACATATATCCTAGTACTTACTTATTAAGCTATAGTAGCCTATAGAGAAAGGGAAGGCCGAAAGAAAAAAACTAACGGCTATATCCTAATTAGCACTTAACGATAGCTTCTAGAAAAGTATATACCTTAATACCTACTTACTAAACTATAGTAGCCTATAGAAAAGAGGAAAGCTAAAAGAAAAAAACCGACAGCTATATTATCTTTTAAATAGCCTAATTAATACTTAATAGTAGCCTTTAAAAAAATATATACCTTAGTAGCTGCCTATTAAGCTATAACGGCCTATAAGGAGAGGAAGAGCTAAAAGAAAAAAACTGACGGCTATATTTAAATTAAAGAACCTTCCAAACAACCTATCCGGTATCTTAATTAATAGGTTCTATAGTTTTATTTTAACTTTTTATTAATAAAGGAATTCTTACCTTTATAGAATTATATATAAATTAATTCATTGTTAAATAATTACAGTTTTAATATAGATATTTCTTTTATTTATTAACGGTATTATAATATTAAACTTTAATTAAAAAGGTTTTAACTATATTTATATTATTTATAATAATATTATTTTAATAAAAAAGAAATATAATACAATAGTAAAAAGGTTAATAAAAATAGTAAATAAAGACTATATAGAAACGCTTTTTTAAATTAATATCCTCTATATATTATTATTCTCTCTTAATCTATTACTTTTGCTATTCTTTACCATTTACCTATTTATAAGAAAATATATAAAAAAGGAAACCTTTATAAATGACGAAAATAAAGGTCTTTTAAACTGTAATCTTTACTTTTTTTTAATTATCTTTATTAAATCCTTTAAAGTACCTATTAAATATTGTCTAAATAACCTACCGAATACCTATTAAATAACTTATTTAACACTTTATAAAGTGTTTCTTTAATACCTTATAGTTAATAGTTTTTATAATTCTATTTTAACCTTTTATTAATAAAGGAATTGTTACTTTTATAGTATTATTTATAAGTTTATTAATTATTAAATTATATAAGTTTTAATATTTAGCTATAAAGTTAAGTTACTATAATTTACTTTAAGTAATTTATTAAATAAAAGTAGATTTAATATATATTAAAAATAAACAATATAAAATATATATTTATTTTTAAAAAGGTTTATATTAATATTAAAAAGATAAATGCATTTTATTACTTAAAGAGGTTTTAATTATAGTTATATAATAAGCTATAATATTACTTTAATAAAAAAAGAATTTAGAAAAAAAAAAAAAAAAAAAAGGTAATTAAAATATTAAATTAAAAGGTAAAATTATATAATATAAGTTATAACGGTATAGAAAAAGCTTCCTTATTTTCGTATTCTTTACTATATTAAAAATCAGTTAAATAAACTTAAGGTTAAGGTTAAAGTTAAGGTTAAGGTTAAAGTTAAGGTTAATAAAAATAGTAAATAGAAGAGTAAAATTGTATATAAATAAAAACTACTTAGGAAAGCCTTTTTTTATTTTAGTATAAAATCAGTTAGAAAGTAAATTAAAAAAAAATATTAAAGTTTATATTAATATTTATAATATTTAAAAAGCAAATTTATTTTTTCTATATATAAAAAGATTCTAACTATATTTATATAATTAATTGTAAGATTACTTTAATAAAGAAAAAAGGTTCGGTAAAATAAAAAAAAACTTAATAAAAAGCTTCCCTATTTTAGCATTTGCTACTATATTAAATAGGTTTAAGGTTAAAATTAAAGTTAATAAAAATAGTAAATAAAAACCATTTAAAAAAGCTTCCTTATTTTAATATTATTATATTAAGAATCAGTTAAATAGAAAGTAAATTAACGTTAAAGTTTATATTAGCATCTGTAATATTTAAAAGCGAATTGTTCTTTCTACTTAAAAAGGTTCTAACTATATTTATATAATTAGCTATAATACTGCTTTAGTAAAAAAAAAGTTTAGTAAAATAGGAAAAAGGTTAGTTAAAATAGTAAGTTAAAGGGTAAGTTTAATCGTATAATATAAATAATAATTATATAGAAAAGCCTTCCTACTTATATTGGCATTCCTTATTTATTACTATTTTTTATTTATTTATTAATCTATTTTAAAGTACCTATCCAATATTTAGTTACTTATAGTAAAGAAAACCCTATAAGGTATACTAAAGGTATATTCTTATTAGGAAATTTAAGTAAAGAAGGGTTTATCTTTAATAGATTGTAATAATAAAGCTACTTTACTATTTATAAAACCCTTTTATATAATTAAGTTATCTATAAAGGATTTAATCCTATATATATTAATATTATAATATACAAATTACTATAGCTTACTTTAAAGGCTAAGGAAGAATTGCCTATTAAAATATAAAGCCGGAGCCTATTTTTATATATTTATAATATATAGAAGGTATTATTATATTCTAATATAGATTCTAATTTAAAGGCATTTAACTAATTTAATAAATAATAACTTTATAGTACTATCCGGTTAGACAATTATAAAAACCAATTATCTAAATCAACGGTTCCTTTTATATTAAATTTAATTATTATTATAATAAGTTTATTAATAAGGTAAAACTAACTATCTTATAATAGTCTAAACCCAATTTATATTCTATATTAATAGGTAAATAATCTAACGTTTACTAAATTTTACTTTAATATAATAGAAAGAACTAATATTAAAAGATTAAAAAGCAATGTTATTATAAATACTTAATTACTATAAGCCAGTTCCTTTTTACCTATAAGACTAGGTTTTAATACCTTACTTTATACTTTTTAACTTATATAGCCGGTAAATATAGTACCTTTTTAAATAGAAGTAGCCTATACTTTAAATAAAAGGTACCGTACCTTTTATTAATACTTTAATAAGTATTAAATTGCCTAGTCTTTATACTAAAGTAAGTATAGTTAGGTTAATTATAGATTATCTCTATTTAATAGATTATTAATTATTTTAATAAAACTTAACTAAAGAAAGTTATAGCTTTAACTTACTACTGTTAATTTAATAAAAGATCCCTATATTTAAGTATTTTACTTTAATATACTTAAATATATTAGAAGGTATATTAAACTAGACAGTACTTATTATTATACTATTTAGATTGGTATATTAATCCCTATAGTAACTTTTCTAATACTTTTAGCCTTAAAATTTAAAGGACTAAAGGATCGATAAGCTATACTTTTATAGTTTATATTTATATTGAAAATTAAAATTAAAAGGACTTTTACCCTTTTATTCTATTAGAGATTTCTATTCTCTATAAGCCCCTTTTAAAATACTTATATTATAGTTTAATAAATGTATTACCTTAATTAAACTTCTTACTTAATAATGTCTTTAATTTAAGTTAGCTTATAAAGGACCTTAAAATTAGAAGTTAGATAAAAATCCAGCCCTACTTTATTAAATAAGTAAAAAAACAATAGAAGTAATAGTATTTTACCGGTACCGAAGCTTCTATTTATTTTATACCTTCTATATCTTTTTATAATATTAAATTAAAATTAAGCTTAATAAGGTCTTCTTTCTTTATTAATTCTACTAAGCCCGTTTCTTGAATTATAATTTTACTAAATAGTAAATAGGGATAGTAGAAATCTTATTAATCTATTTATATATATTATTAATTAAATAACAAGGTATTTAGCTACTTTAAAAGCTGTTTTACCTTCTTCCGTTTTTATAGGGGGCTAAACTATATCTTAAGCCTTAGTAAAGTACGTATACTACGTTTCTATTAAAACCTACTACTATTTAATTATTAAATTATACTTATATTTATTATTGGATTTAAAGCTTAACTATAAATTATCTATTATTATATTTAATATATTTTTACTATACTTTAAGTTATTACTTTAGCTATAATTACCTTTTAATAACTACTTAATAGTACTAGCTTTAAGAACTTTCTATAATTTAACGGTATTATAAGCCGAAGCTTACTAATAAGTATCTTTTATACTACTTAACCTTTTTAAGTAAACTAAAGGCCTATTATATTATTTAAGTTATAGTTACTTTTACTATTTACTTACATTTAGTTAAATTTCTTTACTTTAATATTTAAAGTATTAGGTAAAAATTACATTGCATTAATACCACTTTTTAGCTATTGCAATGCTATATTTTAATTAAACAATTAGATTCTTCTTATTTATATTAATTTTAAGTTAATTATTAACTATATATTAAATAACTAAAGCCTATAAGAGGTATTTAATTTAAATATTAAAAGCCGTTGCCTAGTTATTTAAGTAGTAGCGATCTATTTTTAAACTATCTATTAAAAGCCCAATATACTTAACCTTTAAAGCCAATCTTTTTTTTAAAGTTATAGATCTATTTTATTAACTTTTTTTATTTATATTATTCTATTAATTAAAGGCTATTTACTTTAAAGACTTATTGCAGTTATAAGTATAATTTAGCATAAGAATTATTCCTTTTTACAGAATTTTAAAGGATATTAAGAGTATATTGGATTTAATAGAAGTATCGGGCTTTTTTAACTATTAAACCCTATCTTTAAATAAACTGTTTTTAAAGTAATAGACTATTAAAAAGAAAAGAGAATTTTACTTAAGGCCTCTATTACTGTTTTTATATTTAATTACATTACTATATAAAACTTATATTTAAATATTAGAAATGTTAACTAGCTTTTCTTTTACTATATAAAGTATAAGTGCCTTTTTAAAATAGAACTTCCTTATAGTTTAAAATCGACTAACCTATATCCAACTGCTATTTATATAGAACCTTTCTTTACTTTAGTTCTTTAAGTTTTTATTAAAGTATTTACTATTACTATTAAAATCTATATTAAAGGCTATTTAATTTAGGCTTATACTTTAAGCTTTATTATTAACTTCTATAGCTACCTACTTTTTAAGGTATCGTTTTTACTTTAAAGGTAAGGTATAGGTAGGATATTTAAGTATTATTTATTTTTAAGGCTAGTATATTTAGTAAGTAAGTTATTATATAGTCTTTAGTAAATTCTAACTTCTATAGTTACCGTTTTACTATTAAAATATACTAATGCCTTTTATAATATTTAATAAGTATCTACTTTAGTACTTTAATTCTATATTCGGTTTATCCTATATTACTAGTTCTACTTATTAAAAATAGCTTACTAATATTAGTTTATTTAAATGCCTATATTTAGTTAAGTAATAAAGGCTTTTTATATATTTAAAGTTTAAAAATAGATAAAGGTAAAAGAGCGCCTTTAAGTTTCTAATTATTTACTTTACCTTATAAAATTAAAGAATAATACTATTATTTTAAAGGAAACTTCGGTAGTAACTAGCTATTAAATAGTTTAATTAGTCTTTTACTTTTATACTTAGATTTAATAATCGATTTATATATTAGAACTACTATAAGCCTTTATTAAAGTTTCCCTTAGCTTTACTTTATTTAAATATAGTTTATTATCTTTTAAGTTTAAGGCTTAACACTTCTATTTAAATCTATCTAAATATATTAAGATCGGTCGATAATATACCAAAGCTCTTACCTACATTTACTTTTATTATATATATAGGTTTTATATTTAAATACTTATATAAAATCTTAACTCTTTAATCTATATTTTAAAACAGATTGCCGGTAACTATTATACTAATATCTTTACTAAAGCGTAGTCTTTAATCTCTATAAGGGTATTATACCCCGGACTATAATACTTTTAAAGGAGCTACGTTCTTAAAATCTTTATCTTTTTATAAAAACCAATATTAGCTTAAGCCTTATCGAGTATATTAAAAAGAACCTTAAATAATCGGTATAGTATAAGATTAGTTATAAGCACTTTCCTTTTAATAATTTTATATACTATTTAACCTTCTTTTTAAAGTACTTTTTATCTTTTAATTACTTTACTTATATACTATTAGTCTTTAGCCAGTATTTAGCTTTAGAAGAAATTTACCTTCTATTTTAAATAGTATTTTTAAACTATTTAATTTATTAAAGAAGCTTTATATAGGATAGATATCTAACTATATAGAGTTCTTACCTTCTATAGTGCCTTGTTTTAAAGGACTTAGTCGGTACTATATTAAAAGCTTCCTTTATAAATTATAATTTAAGCTAAAGTTAGATTTTAAATTTAAACTATTACTACTTTACTTACCGTTATTAAAGCAATCCCTATTAGTTTCTTTTCCTTTACTTATTAATATATTTAAGTTTAATAAATATTCCTACTTAATCTAAGGTTAACCTTATAAAAATTGAAGGTTTTATAGTAAGTACTTATACTATTCTATAGTAAGGTTAATTATTATACTTAGTACCGATAGTAAGCTTATTATTAGTTTTTAAGGCTTACGTTAAATGTAGGTCTTTAATATAAGCTTAGGGCTTAATGGTTAAAATAACGTTCGGATAGGTATATTTATTAAAATATTAATAGATATAATATACATTTAAAAATTCGATAATTTATTAAATTCTGCAATTTACATTACTTATTATATTTTACTATATTTTTTATCGATAATAAAGTTAAAAGATCAGTTATTAAAGGTTTTAATTATTAAATGCAATATTTAAAAAAGCCTATAAAAACAATGGTTTAGGTACTTTCGGTAGGCCTTTAGCGACCTTTTAAGGAAGGCCGGCCTATTAAAGTAACTATTTAAAGGTAGGTTTATAATAGTTTAAAGAAATTTTATAACTTTTTAATAATCCCTTTACTAGTTTATTAATAAAGACTTTATTATAACTTTTACTTTCTTTAAATGACTAAGTTTAAATAGCTTTCTAGCCTTAGGTAGTTATTACCGACCTTTTTAAGCTAGTCCGGAAGTCTTATTAAGCTATTTAATCGGTAATAACAACGGGCAGTATATATAAAGGGTAAAGATGTAATTAATATAAGCTAATAACTTATATTTATTAAGGATTTCTTATTAAAGAGTAATAATTACAATGCTCTATCTTTAGTATAATAGAGTTTAATAAGATTACTTAAGCCTTTTAGTTAAGGAAGTATTTACTGGCTTTATTAATATAATATATATATAGTTTAGAATATTTAAAGATATTATAGACCTATTATTGCCTTAAACTTCTATCGGCTTAAGCCGATAGTCCTTTTAAAAAGCTAGTATACTATTAAAGCAATATAGGCTATTTAGTAAGCTAAGGTCTTATTTATTATTGCAATTAAGTAAATAAATGACTCTATTAACTAAAAACAGCTATATACTATTAACTATAAAATTAAAAAAAAGCTTTTAATCTATTAGTCCTTATTATATTTAAACTTAGTAAGTTTCCTTATATTAAGTTAAATTAAACTATAAGCTTCTAGTTTTACTCCTCTACTATTTTTAATAGGCCAGACTTTATTTTAACTATAGACTTTAATATAAAGTATACTTTTACTTATAGCTATTTCTATTAAGTCTTTAAATCTTTTCTATACTTTTATTAAAGGCTATAAAAGCTTAACTATAGATTATCTATTATACTATTTTATATAGTTTTATATCTTTTAAAGCTATTAACTAGGCCTTATTTCCTTTTTAAAAGATAGTTTATTATATAGGCTTTAGAAGTTTCCTATAATTTAAAGATATTACCTATACTATTATAAAATATAAACTAGTATTTAATTTAGTAAACTAACCTTATTAAGAATATTACTAACCTTTTTTATTAAGTTACTTTTTAAGGTAAAGTTAACTGTAAATTTAGGAAACTTAAAGTTTATCTTTAATAGTACCTTTCTATTAATTTCTTTAAATTTCAGCCTTACGATTATACTTCTTTAAAAGCTTAAATATTTTAATTTATCATAAGGTACTAAATAGGTTAAAAAATAATACCGTCCGATCTTTAATTAGTATAGTTTATAATTAAGATTATAACAGTATTTAATTGTCTTCAATCCTTTAACTTTTATTTTTAATTAATGAAAATATCTTTAGTAAATACTTTTATAATAGTTAATCTTTAATAAATTTAAGAATTTTACCTTTAACAATTAAATACTAATGCCTCCGACTGTCTTTATTAATTATTACAGTAGTTTTAAAAACTATATCCTATTCTATTATTCTATATTAAACTATTTAAGTATAGGCCTTCTTTAAGTAATCTAATTTATTTAAAATAAACGTCTTAGTTCCTTAATATACCTAATAAAGGGTATGCAGTTTTCTCAAAAGAAAGGCCTAACTAAGCTAATATACCTAATAAAAGGGACTAGAAGGCTAGGCTTAAGGTTTAACTATAAGCTTTTTAACCTTAATAACTTTAATATATATTATTAAAGTTAGAATTACTGCGGCTATTAATATTAAATTTACTTTCTAATTGTTCTTTATTAAGGGATTTAAATTATACTTATTTTAATTATAAGACTTAAAAGAGCCCTATATTAATATTTATTATTACTACCTTTCTATATTAGGATTAGATAATTTATATACCTACTGCCTTCTTTAAATATAGTAGCCATTTCTTAAGCTTTTTTTCTAAAGTTAAGCCCTAACTTCCTATTATCTATTATTACTATAGCTAGTTAAGACTTAACTGTCGAAAGTTAATAGGGTAGAAATTTAAATAAACTATTACCGATATAAAGCTATATAATTCGAAAAGTTATTATAAATTACCAATAAACTTTAAAGGGCATTGGTTTTTAATTTAATAAATATATCTCTTTTAAAGTCAGGATTTTTTATATATATTAGCTTTAAAATTACTATAGTTATCTATATAGTAAGGTAATATTAAATAAACGATAATTAATTTAATAAGCTATTTACAGTTTTACTATATAATTGCTTATATTTAAATATATATAGCTTAATCTTTAAAATAAGTATATAACTATTAATAGAATTAACTAAGTAACTATCGTATGTTTAAACTATAGGTTAATTGTCTATTTTATAAAGTAGAAGAGATTTTTAATTATATAGACTAGTAAATATAGGGCCTATATACTATACAGTTTACCTAGTATAGTAGTTATAGCTTACTATTTAGTATATTTACTTTCCCTTTTTACATTCCTTAAAGTACTATCGGCAGTAAAAGCAAAGTGCTAAGTATTTAAATATACTATCTAAATACCTTAAAAGAAGGCCTCAATAGTAAGGTCTATTATAAAAGATATTATTAACTATTAAGTACCTCTAAGTAATTATATAGTAGGCTTAATTATCAGTTAATTATTTATAGAGCCTAACTTTTAATACTAAGGCTATAGCTTTAATACCTTAGGCTACCTTTTATTACTTTGCTCTATTAGCTTAAGCTTTAATAGTATTAGCGTTAGGTAGTATTTACTATAGTCGCTGACCCCTTAGAAAGTACTGTAAAAAGCTTAGTAAAGGCAGTGAAAGTATAAAACAGGACTTTTTATTTATTACTAGGCTAATAGCTATAAGCTACTATTAAAAGGAGGCTAGCTATACTAGCTAATCCCCTAATAGAGACTATTTTTTTCTTTTCCTTTATATACTTACTGACCAATATATAGGGGGTTGTATACTAGGGCGGATAAATAAGCTAAAGTATAGTTTAGCTGACCTTGATTTTAATACGTTTAGTTAAAAATCGACTTATAGCTATATAAAAGTGCTGTAAAACTACATATCTCTAACTATATCGGTAGATTATTATAAAATACATTTATTTAAATTTATATTAAACTGTATATAGGAGCTTAGTAAGCTTAAATATTTAATAGCTATAGGACTGTTAGGAGGGAAGATATAGTACTGTGAGTATTTAAGAGCTTTTCCTTTATATACTTACCGACTAATGTATAGCGGCTTATATATTAAGGCAGATAGATAAGCTAAAGTATAGCTTGGTTGATCTTAATTTTAGTACATTTAGTTAAAAATCGACTTACGGTTATATAAAAGTACCGTAAAACCGCATACCTTTAATTGCATTAGTAGGTTATTATAGAATATACCTATTTAAACTTATATTAAACTGTATATAGAAGCTTAATAAGTCTGAATATTAAGTTTTAGTAGCTATAGGACTGTTAAAAAAGAAGATATAGTACTGAAAGTACTTACTATAGCTTTTAAATGGCTTAACTAATAGTGCCTACCTATTAAGCTATAGCGGCCTATAGGGAGAGGAAGAGCCGAAAGAAAAACCCCGACGGCTATATTACTTTTTAAACAACCTAACCGGCATTTAGCGATAGCTCTTAAAAAAATACACGTCCTAATACCTGCCTATTAAGCTATAATAACTTATAGAAGGGAGGAGAGCTGAAAGAAAAAAGCTGACGGTTATATTGCCTTTTAAACAACCTAACCGGTACTTAGCAATAGCCTTTAAGAAAACATATACCCTAGTACCTACCTATTAAGCTATAGTAGTCTATAAAAGGAAGGAAGAGCTGAAAGAAAAAAACTAACAGCTATATTCTAACTGGCATTTAGCAATAGCCCTTAAAAAGGTATATACCTTAGTGCCTACTTATTAAGTTATAGCAGTTTATAAAGGAGGAAAGAGCTAAAAGAAAAAAACCGACGGCTATATTGTTTTTTAAGTAACTTATTAAATACCTAGTAATAGCTTTTAAAAAAACATATACCCTAGTGCTTACCTACTAAGCTATAGTAGCTTATAGAGGGAGGGAAGGCTAAAAGAAAAAAACTAACAGCTATATCCTAATTAGTACTTAATAATAGTCCTTAAAAAAGTATATACCCTAGTACTTACTTATTAAACTATAGCGGCCTATAGAGAAGGGAAGCGCCGAAAGAAAAAAACCGACGGCTATATTGCCTTTTAAATGGCCTAATTAGCACTTAGCGGTAGCCTCTAAAAAAACATACGCCCTAGTAACTGCCTACTAAGTTATAGCAGCCTATCATGGCACTGGCGCACACCTTGCGTGGTGCCCCACTTCCGGTATAGCCCCACAGGCCAAGACCTTATCTTATCATTCACTTACCCCACCAGCTTACACCTTCAAAATTCCCTACAAGGCTAGCCAAGTAAAGCCTCCCTTCCTCTCTTTTTTCTTTAGCTTAGATTCCGTCAACTTAGGTAAAGTAATATAGCAGCCCTTTTACCTCAATAAACCTACCGCTCATAACATTATCTAAGCTCTACTAATATAGCCTTAAGAAGGCTTAATTTCCTATATATTACGAAAAGTCAGGATTCCTCCGCTATTAAGCATTAAGTATAGCGACCAGAAAGTCACTACTGTAAGCTAAAAACACACCGCAGCTATCCAAGTGCACGCTAAGGAAACAACATAGTAGCAATATACGCCACCCTATTTACATTAGTTAGTCAGTCAATACATACCTTTTAGGTCAGATTATTAAAATACTAGCCAGTACTTATTACTATAGTAAAATAGCCAAAGCCGCCGCTAATAAAGCCTACAAGTAAATCCAGTTCGATCGCAAAGCCCTCGTTAAAAACCTCTCTACTAAGGGTTAAGTCGATTCCGACCTCCGCCGTCGTTCCTAAGGTCCAGTCCTTATTTCTACTGTCTGTTAGAAAGATAATGCCATTTATACCGCCAGTCGTAACGATAATCGCGACAATACCGAACCCCAAATAACGTTAAGAAAGTACGACAACGCTACCCTAATTGCTAAGTTCTATAAGAATGTCATTAAAATAGTTGATAATAACCGATTTAACTTCTCTATTAGAAAACTCCATCTCGACTTTAATAGAAAGGTGCTTAAGTCAGCCGAAACCTTTACTTATTATACTAGTAAAGTTGATTTCCTATTTAATATCCTTTCTTAAAATATACAAGACGTTAAATTCAATAGCCCTATAAATAAGAAGGATTTTTACGATTTTATTAAGTAATATTTTAAAATTATATTTTGTAAAGTTATAATATATATATACGTTTTAAACATCTATTGCCTTTAATAGAATAAACTCTTTCTTTTAAGTAAAAAAGTTAACAATACCTTAAAATAACTTATAGACTAATCCCTTTTATTAACTAAACGTCTAAAGGATCCTAAAACCCTTTATCGCCCTATCTAAACTAACGACATCTTAGTTAATAATATGCCTACTAACCAGTCCGATTATAATAGTAATAATAATAATATACTAGAGGACAAAACTTCATCCAAGCGACGTATCTATATTTGTAAAAAGCACTTCCGTTAATAGATTAACCGAATCCGCTTAAAAGCTCTCAAGTCCGTCCTCCTATGGATCGATAAGCATAACGACTGCATTGCTTAATTGGAAAATAAATTGAAGGTTACTTAACATACCTATAATAGTATCCTTACTTTATTAAATATTTAAGGTTCTAATGTTACGATTTTTAGTAAGGCCGATAAGTCCTTTAAGATCAATACGCCTCCGATATTTTATAACTAAAAGAAAAAAGATAAGGTATCCTTTAAAGTCTAGTTCCGTTTAATAAAAAACAAACTCTGCATTAACAGTAACTACTTTATAATAGATAATATAGTATATACTTTCATCGAAAGTTGGCTTAGTAGCGATGCCGCTATTACATTAGAACTCTATCTCTATAATAACCATCTAGAAAAACTCGATACCTTTAAGATATTACTTAACCATTTATAAACTAAATACCGCAACCCTAACTGCCTTAAAAAGGCTTATAACAAGTTTAACGTACTTAAGTTAAAGCCTTCTAATAACTTCCATATCTTTAAAAATTCCTTCGTCCGCTTTACCGCCAAATACCATATCCCTAAAACCCAATAAAAACGTAAGTTAAAAAAAAAGCTAACAACTACCTTTAAGAATATTACCTTTACCGCCTATATAAATACCTATATTCCTTTTAATAAGTATATACGTTAGAATATAGAGGCTACATTTAACCTACATTAATACCAATCTTATGTAGGTAGAGGTTCTTCCAATAATACTGGTTCTTTAAACTATAATAGTAACTGCAGTAGCCGTAGAGGTTATGTTAGTAGAGGCCGTTTGGACCGCGCTTGCTTTAACAATTCTTCCAATTTAGGTTTAAATAATAGTTAACTTCCTCCTTGCCTCTTTATTAAAGAGATAGCTAAACTAATAGCTAAAAGTAAATGCTTTATTTATAAAAAGAAATGTTATAATAGCTATTTCTACCTAAAGTACTTTAATAAAAGCAGTCTGATAGATAAGGCCTACTTAAATGCCATTTATAACGCTATTTAAAGAGAAGATTCTAACACCTTCAATAAGGATAAGCTTAACGTTATATCTGATAATAAAGGTTTAAAAAACAACTAATCCTAAGTAATAAGGTCTTTTTTTTAAAGAAAGTGTCATTAGTATTGGTAAAAGAGGTAATTAGTTTACTAAATAAAAAGGAGGATACGATAGAAGAGTTCTTAATTACAAAGCTTATTAAAGGAACCTTCTTAATTTACACTTATTCTATAGTATACAATAAACATTAAATTATTACCGATAATGCTTTATTAAATATAAAAGCTAATAGATTCGGATTTATAAATGTAAAGTTTATAAAGATATTGGTTAAAAAGTTAAAAGTACTATAGTTATATAGCTTTACCCTTATAGTTATTAAAGGATATTCTAGAAAACGTCAATAAAAGGTAAATGTCGCTATTATAGTAGATTTAGTTTTAAAAGGAAAATTAATGGAAAAGTAATACCTTATAATATTAAATATACCTATAGATATTATATTAAGGAAAATATAGTATAAGGATTAAGGAGTCTGGATATATCTAAAGTCGAGAACAATCCTTTTTAAAAAAGACATTATAGATAACACTTCCAATTTAAATCCTAAAGAAACTGTTATACCTATACTGCCTTCGCCTAAAGTCATTAATAAAATAGATAAGTACGACGATAAAATTAAAATAATAAATAGCACCTATATAGTTATACTTAATCTTATCCTATAGTGTATTTACAAGTTAAAAGAGATTTTAAAGTCAAAGTATAAGAAGGAAGATAATAAAGATAAGGACAACGCTCTCTTTAAGGATATTAACGTTAAGTCTGACGCTAATATAGGGAGGAGGACCGGTTAGTCTATCCTTAACTAATATATTAATACCTACTTAAGTCTATTTAACGCTATTTTAAAGGAAGCGTAATATAACAAAAGCCCTCTAAAGTTATAGGCCAAAACCTAAACCTATAGTTAAAGACGTCTAGAGAAAACGAAAAAAACATCGAAAGTAAAAAGATCGTATTAAGTACAATACCTAAGGCATCTATATTTTTAAGCAAGACGCCATTAGTTAGTACTGTAATCGTACTATAAACATTACAGTATTAGAGGCAAATATATTCCTTAAAGTCACTAGTAAGATAAATAACCCTTAAATTAAAGTAATTACTTTTATAAAAATCGACAAGTACATTCAGATTACTAGAAAAAAGAAAGCTAAAGATAATCTATTAATAAAGGATAAGAAGAGTTTGAAAGAACTGGTAAATAAAATAGTCTTTAAATGTTATTACAAATACTATGTTGAGATAGGTGTCTCACAGGCCTATAGGTATAGACCTGTGCAGGGAACGGCGCAGAACACTGAGATCGAAGAGGGCTTTGTCTGCAGCATACGACAGTGGCTGGGCACTGAAGGAATATAGATTACAGGGGCGATGCCCTGCAATATATAGAAGGTAGACACTGTAACATAGGCTTGTGAGGCACTGTAAGATGTGGTGAACCAGTATATTGAATTGACTTATTAGCTAGGAAAATATCACAGTGAACAGTCGCGAGGGACAAGACCTATTATAGGTCTTCGGCCCTGTATCGCTCTCCGAACCTCTCTCCATTCCAGGGCCCGAATGCCCGTTGAGTCCGCTAGCTGCAGGGCCTGAATGCCCGTTGAGTCCGCTAGCTGCAGGGCCTGAATGCCCGTTGAGTCCGCTAGCTGCAGACTTGGCCGGCCGGCCAAGTCTGACTGTTGAGTGCGCTAGCCGGAAGCCGTTTACAGGGTGCAGGGCGCTAACGTTTCACCGTTGCAGTGCGCTAACCGCCCGGGGCTTCGGGCTGCTTCAGGGGTCTGAAGACCACTGCGATTGCCGTGGCAGAGTGTTGGTGAGCGCTGTGATTCCAAGCTATTGGTTGTTGTTGGCCCTGTAGGTTACAGGCTAAAATACACTGTAAAGTCCACAACTAAGTGCTGTATTTCAACATACTATAATATCTTCAATTATAAAGATTCTAATTAGGTACTACCGTCCTAGCCCTACAACTATAAAATCGAATTATTTAAAGGAAAAAGACTAGAAGACATTAGCTTAAGCCTCTTTTATAAAATATTATTAAAAAAACTCATGGCTTACCGATAATATATTTTTAAAAATCTTAAAAAAGGATAGATTAAAGCCTGCATTATACTATAGGCTGCCCTGGTTATCTTCGTTAAAAAACCTAATAGAGAGTTACGGTTATATATTAACTATCGAAAGTTAAATAGCTTAACTAAAAAGGATATATACTCTTTACCACTTATTAAGAAGACGCTTTCCTATATTATAAAGGCTAAAATCTTTATTAAAATCGATATTATTTAGGCCTTTAACCAGATAAAAATAGACGAAAATTCGAAGTTATTAACAGCATTTAAGGTTTATTAAAGAACCTTTAAATATAAAGTAATACTATTTAAATTAACTAATAGGCCTATAATATTCTAGTGCTTTATTAATAATGCATTGTTAAAATACCTCGATATATTCTACACTACTTATATCGACGACATTTTTATTTATTTAAAAAGTAAAGAAAAGTACGTTAAATATATTAAAAAAGTCCTTTCCTGCTTAAGAAAAGCCGGGTTAAACGTAGACATTAAGAAATATAAGTTCCACATACTTAAGACAAAGTTCTTAGGATTTATTATTAATATTAAAGGCATTAAGGTCAATCCTTTTAAAGTTAAAGCAGTTAAGAACTAAAAGAAGCCCTATATAGTTAAAGGGGTCTAATCCTTTTTAAGTTTCTATAATTTTTATCGCAAGTTTATCTTAGAATATAGCAGAATAATACGACCCCTTATAATACTTATAAAGAAGGATTAGCCCTTTATTTAAAAAGGTAAATAATAATATACATTTAAGGAACTTAAAAGGTTATTACTATCCGTTCTTATATTAAAATACTTCGACTATTCCCTACTTATAAGAATCAAAACCGATACCTCTAACAGTATAATCGCTAGAATATTAATCTAAAAATATAAAAATAAATAGTATTCTATTACCTTCTTTTCTAAAACTATACAGAGTATAGAATATAATTATGCCATTTATAATAAAGAGATATTAGCAGTTATATAGGCTATAATGCATTTTAAGGCTAAATTGATAAGACTTTAAGAATAGCCTTTCTTAATTATTACCAACTACCAAGCCTTAAAGTATTTTAATATAAAGCATACCCTTAACTAGAGATAAGCAGCTTAAACTGACTTCCTTACCTAATACCATTTTATAATTATTTATCGCCCCGGTAATATAAATGCAGTAGCTAACGCCCTATTAAAAAAGTCAAAGGACCTAAAGACTTAGAAGAATAAGAAAGAGGCTAAAAGGACAATATAGGTATTCCGTTTAATATAAAAGAAGAAGTTAGATAGTATAGAGGTTATTATAATAATAAAAGGAGATTAGTTAAACGACATAATAAAAGAAGAAATCTTCCTATTAATAGTATTAAATAAAGATATACTACCTCCTAATATATCGGAAATAAAGTTAATAAATAGGGTATTGGAAGTAAACAAAACTTTAAAAAGTCTAGATAGATTTAAGGATAAGGCAATAGATAGATCGGAAAGCAGGTTTAAACTACTAAGTAGTAGTATCCTTTTATATAACGGCAAGTTAATAGTCCCTAAAGATAACTACCTAAAGACTTATATTATTTAAAAAGCCTACAATCGCATCTCTTTTACTTACTTTAAAAGGAATAAAACAAAAAGGTCACTATCAGATCGTTACTAATAGCCCAGGATAGTCGCTAATATCGATCGGTACATTGCCAACTGCCTATACCGATCTTCTAAAAACCCAAAAGATAAGATACCTAGGTTACTATACCCTTTGCCTCCTCTAGAACGTCTATAGTAATACCTTGTTGTCGACTTTAAAAGTATGTCCGAAGATAAAATAGGATATAACAATGTATTAGTTATCGTCAATCGGTTAAGTAAAACTATATAGTCTACTCTATATACCATAAGCATAACCGCTAAAGATACTGCCTAAATATATTATAAAGGTCCTTACCGTATTCTGAAGATACCTAAGAAAGTAGTCAGCAATAGAGGTCCTCAATTTATAGTAGACTTTATAAATAAATTATCTAAAATCCTTAACGTAAAGTAAAAGCTTTCCTCTTCTAGTCACTTACAGACTATAAAACAAGTTAAGATTATAAACAAATACCTCGATTAACATTTAAGGCTATTTGTTAACCATTACTAAAATAACTAGTCTACAGTACTCCCTACAATAGATATAGTATAGAATTCTTCGCCCTATAAGTCTATAGGATATAAACCCTATAAGGTTTTTATAGGTTATCCGATACTTACCTATTTCGACTGGAAGGTACGTACCGACCTTTCGAAGCCAATAGAAACAAGGGAACGCCTCAACCGTAAGGAAGCTTAACAATAAGCTGCCCTATTATAGTCTTAAGTAACAAAGGCTTGTAACCTTATTACTAAAGTATAGGAAAGACATACCGCCCAGGCTAACAAAAGACACCGCATCCCTAACTTCAAAGTCAACGACGACAGTCCCAATAATAAGATATTTATTATTAAGAAGAATTAGTCCACCGACCGCCCCAGTAACAAATTAGATTTCCCATTAACAAGAAGGTCATATAAGATCGAGGGAATGGAAGGACACTCTTATAAACTTATCCTTTCTGACTTATAGCGTAGCTCATATATATTCTATACAGATCGGCTATATAAGGACCTAAATAACCCGTTACCTAGTTAAACAGCAGAAAACCTAGAAGCTAAGATTCTTAATAAAGAAGAAAAGTAAGAGGTTAATCGGATTCTCACCTCCCGCAAACATTACAGTAGGTTACAGTATTAAGTACAGTAAAAAGGCTAGGACCCCAACCCTAAGTAGTACGACACCGACAACTTCAAAAATTCAATTCAGAAATTGCAAAAATACCATAATAAGTACCCTAAAAAACCCAGCCCGCTAAAACGCCTAACAGAATAGAAGAAGACGGCTGAAGAAAATCAGTTCGATCTACCGTATATAGATAACAATAAGCCGGCAAAGGAAAAGCCCTCTAAAATAAGGCATTCGACGCAACTACATAGAAGGTAATATAGATTAATGCAGATTAATGCAAGATTTACAAAGCTCGCTTTTTTATAGAACTAGCAAGCGAGGCTTTTTTAAAGGGGGAGGTGATGTCATGGCACTAGCGCACACC